>CM042541.1:1025000-1205000 GCA_023630585.1 Cranoglanis bouderius
GCGGTTTTATTTCCTCAAATTACACGTGTGTGTGGCGGGGGCCGCTCACTTTAGGGTAAAGATAAAGCGGGCGTCTGTGCGGGCGCGCTTGGGGGACGCCGTGTGAACAATAGTCCTGCAGAGTGTTTTATGGCTCGTGCTGCACCCTGACGTCCTTTGTGCGCGCGACTCTCTCCCTGCAGCTGTCGTGCTTTCTTCCCACGGGGCGCGTGCCCCCCAAAATTTACTGCGCACGCGCAATAATGACACACGCCGCGAGCCAGGGAAAAGGCGATTCACAATCCCTTGACTTGACCAGTGGTGAGTATGTGTTTGTGACTTTAAAGTGTTGTGATATTAAAAGCCAACAGGAGATCAGAATACCCCTGATACCTTCCTGCTCTCCACACAAGTACTACGTAGAGTATGAAATAATGAATGGCCTCTGCATTTCAGCATCAGTGGTGAATAGTAACAAGGATAAATCCCAAACAGCCTCTCCTATTGGACACACATTATTACTACATGCAGGATGTAGGAGTTATTCATGTATAAATGCACCATTTGTCTTAACAGGGAGCTGCATTGGCCTTTGCAATACTTATATTTCATAGGCCTTCTAACCTTCTTCTCTTTTATTATGTTCTTTGGCCAGTTGGGCTACAGCCCTATGTGTACACCCGGTGTAAGGTACTATATGTCCAATTAGGATTTGCATAGTATTCAGGTCTATTGAAAGTTTTTAATAGAGTGAATCAGAAGTTTGAAGGTGATGGAGGGTAGTGTTTGGATGTTTATTGATGTGTCAAGGAGACTCAGGCCTTAGTATTGGAGGTGTAACAACAGTTCCTACCCAAATACCACCAAAACCATAGAAAGTGTTTGATTTACCGGACTAGCATGGACACTTCCTGAATGAGAGTGGCCAGTTTAAGCTTTGCAAATCACTTCCTGCTAAATTCATTTCTATTCTCTTTAATTGTATATGTACTCAACTATTTTTGCAGCTTGGGCTGTATGCAGCTCATACTGTATGTAGAAGTTGTTATTAACAAATCAATCTAGTTGATAATTAAACATCCACAGATCTAACTCATCTGAAAGCATTTTTGGGGTTTTGAGTTAAACAATCTTTTTTGCTGTCCCCACTTAAAAATTGTTAAACATGACTGAAAGTCCTAAAGGTGATATATAGATGTTAAACTAGACTTTCGTGTGCTCAGAAGTGCATCACCAACAAAAACACTCGCGCAACAGTGACCTAAAACAAGTGAGAACCAGTTAACGGTCTCATTTGCATGATACAAACGGGCCCCATTGACTTTCATTCATTATTAGTGACAGAAGCATTTTTGAGTGAAACACTCCTTTAAAGTGTGGCACTGAAGCTCAGAATGCTAGTTAAGTGTTTAGAAATGAAGGTGTGTGTGTGTGTGGCCTCTGAAAGTTCAATGACTGAAATTAAAAGACAGATCAGTTTATGGATGAATACAGCGTCATCTATCAAGGAGTCTTTCAGGAGCTGAAACTGCCATGAAAGACTCGAGAAAACAAAAGGCGCCCTTACTCTTTACATTACGATTGTTCTGTTTGTGTGTGTCTGTGTGCTTCTTTACAATGTGCCTAAGTTGTTTTTTCCATTTGTGAATGTGCGCAGGTCTCAGATGTTTGGAGCCGTGTCAGAACGGAGGAACATGTGAGCTCACGGCCCACGGAAAACCAGGCTGCAGGTGAGTCACAGCGATTAATAACTCTAAATTAAAGCCGGATCAAGAAATCCACTAAGGAGAGTGAAAGAAAGGCACGCTGCAGCTGTGCTGAGTTTTCGATTTGAATGAGGCTCCACGCTGAGTGTGTGTGCACGCGCGCGTGTGTGAGCGTGCACGCGCCCATAGACATTCTCCCAGAGGCTCAGTGGTCCGTTACTCCTGAAGCCTATTCAGCCAATTCAATCCGACAGCTGGCCTTCTCTCCCTATTGTCCTCAGCCCAGACACACACACACACACCCACACACACACACACACACACATACACACACACACACACAGGCAAAGACACACACATAGTGAGCAGACACACTCAAACACATTTTGTGGGGTCTTAAAATGTTTATCTCTTTTTGAATATACACAATCATTTAGACATATTGATATTCACAGTGCGCACACACACACACACACACACACACACACACACACACACACACACACACACACGCGCGCGCTCCCTGATGAATAAACTGATTTATTCACACACACTTTTTCCATCTACTCTTTGCACCCTCAAATACTTTTATAACGTTCATAGTTTTGTTAGTCTCTCTCTCTCTCTATCACTCTCTCTCTCTCTCTCTCTATCACTCTCTCTCTCTCTATCACTCTCTCTCTCTCTCTCTCTCTCTTTCTCTCTCTCTCTCTCTCTCTCTCTCTCTCACTCTCTCTCTCTCTCTCTCTCTCCCTCTCTCTCTCTCTCTCTCTCTCTCTCTTTCTCTCTCTCTCTCTCTCTCTTTCTTTCTCTCTCTCTCTCTCTCTCTCTCTCTCTTTCTCTCTCTCTCTCTCTCTCTCTCTCTCTCTCTCTCTCTCTCTCTCTCTTTCTCTCTCTCACTCTCTCTCTCTCTCTCACTCTCACTCTCTCTCTCTCTCTCTCTCTCTCTCTCTCTCTCTCTCTCTCTTTCTCTCTCTCACTCTCTCTCTCTCTCTCTCTCTCTCTCTCTCTCTTTCTCTCTCCCACTCTCTCTCTTTCTCTCTCTCACTCTCTCTCTCTCTCTCACTCTCTCTCTCTCTCTCTCACTCACTCACTCTGCTGCTATGCTTAGTTTCATCCAATCTCATTACCTCCACAGCCATCTGCCCCAGAACAGGACACCATTCAGACCGTGTGTGTGTGTGTGTGTGTGTGTGTGTGTGTGTGTGTGTGTGTGTGTGTGTGTGTGTGTGTGTGTGTGTGTGTGTGTGGAGGGGGGTGTCAGCTTGGGGGAAGGGGAGGGGGCAAAGATTTGAAAGCAAACAAGTGTGAGAGCCTTTTGGCCACATCCCACATGAGTTCTTCCTTTCCTTCTCCACCTTTCTCTCCCTCTCTCTCTCTAACAAAGGAATGAATGAACAGTGAAATGTGGACAGGTCCTTGTGCTGATGCAGCGTAGTAAACTTCAGTACAATAGGATGAAAATAGACACACAGATTGAAAATCCGGTCGAATGTGTTCGCAGGAAAACAGGAAACGCAAAGATATATTCGGATTCTTTTCTCCTAAAAATATTTTTCTATAGCGACTGGTTTCAGGGCCCCGCAGTTCCCCACTGATTTCAGCATGTGTGTGTGTTTTGGAAATTGAACAAAAGCCAGTAAGCCGGTATCTTCTCTGTAGAAAGTGCTGAAGGACAGCAGCCACGCTCATTTTAGTGCACAGTCTTTGTGCCCCCTGCTGGTGTAACATGTTGGCTGTACTGTCAGTGTTTCACAATCAAAACCCCAGGACATTGTCAGCACTCCAGTAATGCTTTGCTTTGGAGCGTTCAGGCTTTAAATGATATTTTAGTGTAAAGTTCATATTTACATTTGCCATGGAAGTCCCATTACACTGATTAAATCCAGTTGCATGGAGTAAAGGATGTTGTGTTGTACATGATCATGTCAGCATTGTTGTGTGTGTGTTTAATAAGCAAATTTCCAAATAAGCTGGCCAAAGGAAATGCGAGTTGTTTACATGTTCTGGAAGGAAACGGCGAAACAATGTTACTATGGATAAACGTAGCATCAAAATTCACTGCTTCAGCATCCTGGTTCCTCAGTGGTGAAACGAGCTTCCCCCTTCACCCCAAACAGCCCCATGTTGTCAAGATAAGGCCTCTCTTTCCCTGCGCTGACCTTGCATTAATTTCCTTTTGTATTATTTCTTGCTTTTTTAGTGCCTCTGGTCTTGGATTATTCGACAGTATGTGAGGTTATTTAATAGATGAGTTGTAGGAAACTGTCTTGAATGCCAGTAATCATTTTCGTAAAACATCCCTAAGACATCTGATCACTGTATGAGCAAATCTCATTCTCGCTAGAGTTGTTTACGGCTCAGGAGTTTAATTTGCCGTGTGTAAACACGTGTGTGTGTGTGTGTTGGCTGCCAGTAGCGAAGAAATCTTGAATGGATCTAAGATGTCTGTATATGTGTGTGTGTGCCGTGTAATCTGCTTTAGCGCGAAGCGCAAGAGACTAAACTAGATTAGAGAAAACGAAAGTTTCTTGTTTGGTTTCACACGCCGAGGCAGGAAGCGGGAGGTGTGAACACGCACGCGCTCAGACTCAGACACAAACACACACATTGAGGGCAATCAGTAGCAGATGGCAGACCAGCCCCCTGCGAAAGCTGTAGCCTGGAGTCACAAATGTGGTCATAGGTCACCACTGCATCTGTTCAGACACACACACACACACACACACTCACACACACATGTTGGCAGGGCAAGCTACAGACGCCTGCTGCTGCAGTGCCACAGGGACAAAGAGTGTTTATCCAAATCAATGCTGAGAGTAAACACATGCATTTTGAGGAAGGTGTACTTATGCTTATTGGTATAGCGACTGATGGAAATATTTATTAATTAATGAATAATTAATGATTAATTCATTAATGCTGATCATTGGCAAGAGAGACAGAGAGAGAGAACGTGGAAATTACGGGAGATAAAAAACTTTAACTTAGAGTTCAATTGAAACTAAACTAATTTAAATAAGATGAGAGAGAGTGAGGGTGATGGAACTTAAAGCAGTTAAGAAAGATGCACATATATACGGAGGTGGAAAAAAAGATGGAGTGGTGGGAGAGAGTTGGACTGGTGGGTGGATGGAGGGGTGACAGGAGGAGTGTGTGCTCTCTGGGGATCAGCCCTGGTGACCTCACGCCACTTGCCATAGCAACAGGGTTCAAGGGAGAGGCAGAAAGCAGGGGGAGGGGCCTGCCTCACAACTGCACTCGTCAATGCGCACACCTGCTGCACACACACACACACACACACACACACACAGTCCTGAGAACATTCTTGCTAGACATGAAATATGGATACCAAGCATGAGCTAGCTAATAACTGAGGGTAATTATTTAACCACTAAAGATGTAGCTATTAAGTCTTTTATATTATCGCTTAATTACTATGAAAAACTACAAATAAAATGGCACCACATGCAAACTGAACTTCCACGGGTTTTGCCGTATTCAATAGTTTCTTGGGAATTCATGACGTACAATTATTTCTACTTTTATTTCCACTGTTATCTGGAACAATCTTTAATGGATTTTGTGTGTCCGTGTTTATTCTGTTTATCTCTCAGCTGTCCTGTGGACTACATGGGAGCCCAGTGTCAGTTCCCGAACCCGTGCAGTCCATCTCCATGCCGGAACGGAGGTGTGTGTCGCCCACGCACACAGGGCAATGACATGGACTTTACATGCGACTGTACACTGGGTTTCAGTGGGCCGCTGTGCCTGACACCTGTCAATCATGCCTGCATGAGCTCACCGTGCCGCAATGGAGGATCCTGCTCACTCCTTACACTCAGCACCTACAGCTGCCGCTGCCCACCAGGCTGGACAGGTACACAGTCAAATTCCCGAATTTAAAATTATTAGATGTAGTATTCAGATGCATTGTGTAATAATGTTTGTAATTCAAGCATTAGTGCTACCGTGAAAATATCTGTGTGTGTTGTGCAGGAAAGACATGCCAACAGGCGGACCCATGTGCGTCAAACCCCTGTGCCAACGGTGGCCGGTGCTCAGCATTCGACTCTCACTTTATCTGCACGTGCCCGCCCAGCTTCCATGGACCCACATGCCGCCTGGACGTAAACGAGTGCGCCATGACTCCCTCACCCTGCCAAAACAGCGGAGTGTGTATAAACGAGGTGGGCTCATACCGCTGCCGCTGCTCACCCGAGTATTCTGGCACACACTGTGAGCGCCCCTTCCAGCCCTGCCAGCCTTCTCCCTGTGCTAACGGGGGTATATGCACACAGACCAGTGACACTGGCTACGCCTGCACCTGCCTGCCAGGTAAAGGAAGAGTGTAAAGTGTGTGTGTGTGTGAGTGATATGGTGCAGATGTGTATGAGTGTGTTGGGGTGTGCACATAATTGTGGTTTGTGTGTGGGTGGTTATAGTGTAACAAGCAGTGTGTTGCTCTGACGTGCAACGCGGCTCTTTTGATCTCGAAGTTTATGATTAACTTGACTCATCTTGATTGCCGTAGTTGAATGTACTTTCCAGCACCCACACACACAACTCTTGTTGTGTACAGGTCATGGGGGTGCGGGGAATTTTCACACACTCACACACAGGTTCCCACAGCCAATCTCTCACTCGGTTTATTCATTCACTCAGTATTTTTTTTCCTTGTCTTCAGGCTTCACCGGGCAGGACTGTGAGCATAACATTGATGACTGTGTTCAGAATGTGTGTGAGAATGGAGGCAGGTGTATGGATGGCGTGAACACATACAACTGCCACTGTGACAAACACTGGACAGGTACAACACACTACACAATACTGCACAGTGCAACACAGTACTACACACAGCACAACTCCTAAGAAGGAGCTACTTGAAATCGTTTGTAAATAAGCCCACACTGTAGGGTTGTTATGGTGCTTTATAGAACCACAGTTTCCTCCAGACAGACAAAAAAGCTTTAGGGTAATAGAGGAAATCTTTTGTTATATTAGTATACACAACACTGCAGACTATACCGCACCATGAGCTACTGCAGACTCCACCACTAGAACTTGGTATTTACCACTAGCAAGTGGTACTAGTTCTCTAGTGCCAAATGTTCTATGTACTAAAAAGGCCTAAAATTCCACAAACCTGCCACAACTGCCACTGCAATAACATTGTAAATGTACAGGACATTATAAAACACAGCGCACCACTTACTTAATACAAAAAAGAGTTACATATTCTAATACACACTACTACACAGCACATCTACAGGTACACTATAGTACACAATAGTAAATATAATGCGAAATAAAGCTACACACAATTAATACCACATCTACAACTGTAAGTGTCAATAAATACATTTACATATGATAAATACATTTGTATGAAATCTGCACCACTCTGATGCACGACCTTTAATCTAAACACAGGTCAGTACTGCACAGAAGACGTAGACGAGTGTGAGCTGTCCCCAAATGCCTGCCAAAACGGTGGCACGTGTCACAATACAGTGGGCGGCTTCCACTGCGTGTGTGTGAACGGCTGGACAGGCGATGACTGCAGCGAGAACATTGACGACTGCGCCAGTGCAGCCTGCTACCATGGAGCCACGTGCCACGACCGTGTCGCATCATTCTACTGCGAGTGCCCACACGGGCGCACTGGTGAGTGTGCGAGGGGTGTGTGTGATTATGCGCCGAGAATGCAGCTGCAAATCCTATGCACAACCCTGCTAACTTTTCATTTTGTTGTTTATTTACCTGTTTATTTGCAGGTCTGCTGTGTCATCTGGATGATGCATGCATCAGTAACCCATGTCAGAAAGGCTCCAACTGTGACACCAACCCCGTCAACGGCATGGCCATCTGCACCTGCCCTCCTGGCTACACCGGCTCTGCCTGCAACCAGGACATTGACGAGTGCTCCCTAGGTAATAGCCAATCACATCACAGTTTATTAAGCAGGGACAGGGCACAGGGATGAACCCTGAGAGTGGTAGGAGATGGATTGTAATGCACCAGAATTTGAGAGTAGTGGTTACCCTGTTCTGGTATATTTGATTTAGCTGTAGAGCAGAGCAGAAATTACCAATAATTAACTGTTGATTTTAAAAAAATAATATGATTAAAGTGTTTTTGATGGAAACGTGGAAAATTGGGACTGATTGATACCGCAGTGTCACACAGACAAGTGAAAACTGCTCGTGAGATTTGTGTGAGGTTGAACTTGAAATGCAGCCGAGAAGCTGTTCAGTGATTTGCTGATATTTATGATCGGTGTGTTTTTTCAGGGGCCAATCCATGTGAGCATGGCGGCCGGTGTCTGAACACCAAGGGCTCATTCCAGTGCAAGTGCCTCCAAGGCTATGAGGGGCCACGCTGTGAAATGGATGTGAACGAGTGCAAGTCTAACCCATGCCAGAACGATGCCACCTGCCTTGATCAGATCGGTGGTTTTCACTGCATTTGTATGCCAGGTGAGGATTGTACCAAAATGCAAGTGCTTGGTGTGTAAGGTTTCTGTTTCATAAGCCGTTTATCATTTTGTCTTTTCTTACCATTTTGGAAAACTTTATGTATGTAGGGTATGAGGGCGTGTTTTGCCAGATCAATACAGATGACTGTGCCTCCCAGCCTTGTCTCAACAATGGCAAATGCATCGACAAGATCAACTCTTTCCATTGCGAGTGTCCTAAAGGTAATTGCTTCTGAGCTGATTGCTCATCTAATTAATTAGCAGTCATGTGATCATTTTTCAACCAATCAGGTTTTGTACATGATTGTCTATTAGATTGGACAGCTTCCTTTTTGTGCATTGAGTTTTACTTGAGATCATTGGTAGAGGATAGAGGAGAAGGAACATGGAGGCTGGATAGGATAGGAGGAGAAAAACATATGTTGGAGCATAGAAAAAAATGAAGAGGTATGAGTTGTAACACATTTTATTTCTCAGGATTCTCTGGGAGCCTGTGCCAAGTGGACACAGACGAGTGTGCTAGTACGCCGTGCCAGAACGGAGCCAAGTGCACTGACGGGCCAAACAAATACACCTGCGAGTGCAAAGAAGGTGGGTATACACACAAATACACACATGCATTAATAAAGAAAACACACTTAAAACGAACTAAGCATCTTAATCATCTTCTCTCTTTCTCTTCTTTCTGCAGGTTTCACAGGCTCTATGTGTGAGATAGACATAAACGAGTGTGCCTCAAACCCATGCCACTACGGAGTGTGTAAGGACGGTGTGGGTTCATTCACATGTGTGTGTCGCCCCGGATATGCTGGCCGCCTGTGTGAGATCAACATCAATGAGTGTTTGAGTCAACCGTGCCGTAATGGGGGTACCTGCCTGGACCGGGAGAACTCATACACCTGCAGCTGCTCTAAAGGAACCACAGGTATCTCATACACACACACACACACACACACACACACACACACACACACACACACACACACACACACACACACACTCACTCACACACACAAATTAGTCAGTATACCTTCTAAATCATGTTGCACGTGCAGGTCGGAACTGTGAGATCAATGTGGATGACTGCAAGAGTAACCCATGTGACTTTGGCAACTGCATCGACAAGATCAACGGATATGAGTGCCTGTGTGAGCCTGGATACACAGGTAAGAATCTTTGTGTGTGTGTGTGTGTGTGTGTGTGTGTGTGTGTGTGTGTGTGTGTGTGCGCGTCTGTAACAGGTGGTGAGCGAGGTGCCCGGCTTTGGTGTCAGATAACATTTGAGGACAGAGACGCCCTTTTCTAACTGGGACACAGAAAAACACCTGTTTGCTTTGCACTGATGTCCTCTTAAGCTCTCACCTGTCCCTGGATGCTGTATCTCAGCCGGCACCCCCCCGCCCCACACACACATACACACACACATTTGAAAAAACTTTTTGAAAGAAGAACAGCATAATGTGTGTGGGGGAGAGATAGAAAAGGTGGGGGGATAAAGGGCCATTGTTGTAGCAGAAGCAGGCGGTTAGGTGACACTGTCTGCCCGTAGAGGTGGGGGGGGGGTTAATTAGGGGGTGGGGAGGTAATTGTCACTCCGTCATGTGTGAAATATGGCTGCCTCCTTTGTGTTCATAAACGTCCCTCTACGGGACACCACCTCCCTCTTCGAAGAGTGTGTGAGAGAAAGGAAGGGAGGGGGAGGTTCTGTCTTTGTCATTCACAAGGCCTGTCATTCAAATGGTCCGTCCTTCCCCAGCTGTTCAACATCCTCAGAGTACACACATACACACACACAGGCTTTTATACTGAAAGTTAATGTAGAAAAGTATCGAAAGTTTAATAAATTCACCTCAAGGGTCATATAATAGGTCTTCTTTAAAGATGACATTTGTAATGTTAAAAAATACATTAGAAGAAAAATGTTTCACACGGTTGCCATGCAGTGATTCTAGCTATATTTTTTATCTCAGGCTTCAGTTTTGTTTTTTTTTAATTAGCTTGGCTTCAGAGGGGAAGAGCTGCTTGGCTATGCCCCAATTTATTTATAAGGCAATTCATATGGCACATATTTCAACACATTTCAACAGTGTTTGGGAGGAAGAGGAAAGCTTGTCAGTGTCCTTATTTATCCCTAAAGAGAGAACTTAATGAAACAAAAGGAACAAATGTAATTACATTTATTTTTCTATTCGATTAAATTCCTCTGCTTGCCTTTGCCTCTATTTCAGGAGTGACATGTAACATTAACATCGATGACTGCGTCCTGAACCCATGCCGTAACGGTGGCACCTGTGTGGACGGCGTGAACTCGTTCACTTGCCTCTGCCCTGATGGCTTCCACGACTCCATATGCCTCTCACAGCGGGATGAGTGTGCCAGCAACCCCTGCATCCACGGCAACTGTCAGCACCAGGCCAATGCGTACGTCTCTCTGTCTCACAAACACTCCAAAAAAAAAAAAAGTATATTATTGTTTTAAAAAAAATTGAAATGTTATTTCAGAAACTGTTCTGTATTGATTCGAGTGAGGTAGAAAAGTTTGTGTATGGATAAAAAATATATATGCTAAATTGGTGTTGAAACAGATTTATTGAATAATTAATTACAAATCCAGTCTCTCAGTGACTGTGTGTGTTTGGCTGGTACTCTTTTGATTTTCACTAATGAATGGAAACACAATATTTAGGAATTCATTAAAAGTTGGGGAACATTTGGTTTGAAACATACTTTATGACACATATAGCATGCCTTAATTAGTTACACACTCTTACTGGTTCTCACTGTCTTTTTTTTTTTTTTTTTTTTTTTTATCCCTGCAGCTATGTGTGTGTGTGTGAGCCAGGCTGGACGGGCCGTAACTGTGACCTTAACGTGAACGAGTGTTTGTCCAACCCGTGTGTAAATGGCGGAACGTGCCGAGACATGACCAATGGCTACGTCTGCAGCTGCAAAGCAGGATTCACAGGTGAGTGTGTATCTCGATGCTTGGACACCTGTTTGTGTGTGTTTCTATATGTAGATGTATTTTTTTTTTTATCTTTAATATCTGTTGCAGGTCCTAATTGCCAGACTAACATCAATGAGTGTGCATCCAACCCCTGCCTGAACCAGGGCACCTGTATTGACGATGTAGCTGGATATAAGTGCAACTGCTTGCTGCCCTATACAGGTACAAAACACAAGTGCATTCTCCCTCTCTCATTCTCCTTTACTGACATACAAACACAAATGCACAGGCTTCCTTCAGTCTTGCTTCACACGGCATTGTTTGGTGTTTTGTAGTGTTTGTGTTTGCCTGAACATCCTTTGCGACTTTTATCAGAGTGGGAACTTTTGGTACATTTCCTGCAATTCTACTTCCTATTTCCTGTTAAGGGGAAACTCAGAATTGCAGGAAATTGCTGACCACTATATTGTGTGCCTGGAAAGTGTCAAGGAAATAATAGTGTTGCTTGTGTACAATGTGTACGTGTGAGAGAGTAAGTGCATGTGAATTTGTGTGCTTCCTAGTGTGTTAAGTACATTAAAATGTTTTCTTTGTGTATTTGTGTGGTCTAGGCGAGCTGTGTGAGAGTGTGTTGGCTCCCTGCTCTACACACCCATGTAAGAACAGAGGTGTGTGTCGTGAGTCTGAGGACTACCAGAGCTTCTCCTGTGCTTGCCCAACTGGCTGGCAAGGTAAGCATTCATGTGTGTGTATGTGTGGGTCAAACAACCATCTTTATCATATGTTTTAATGATGTCATCATCTTTATCATTCTTAAAATTTTTATCCTCCTTTTTAGGTCAGACATGTGAAGTGGACATCAACGAGTGTGTGAAGTCTCCATGCCGTAATGGCGGAGTGTGCGTGAACTCAATGGGTGGCTTCGAATGCCGATGTAACCCAGGATTCACAGGAGACCTGTGTGAGACTGACATCGACGACTGCACTCCTAGTAAGTGACACAAATTCACCAAACACACATACACCACATTAACCCTGAGTACCCACACATATCATATGCACTCAAACAGAAAAGATAAAATCTTGTCTGATTATTAATCTCCCTGTCTTGCTCTGTGTCAGACCCCTGCAGCAATGGTGGCGTGTGTGTGGACCGTGTGAATGGCTTCACGTGTGTGTGTGTGGCTGGATTCCGTGGTGAGCGCTGCGCCGAGGACATCGATGAGTGCGTGAGCGCCCCCTGCCGCAATGGGGGGAACTGCACAGACTGCGTGAACAGCTATACCTGCAGCTGCCCAGCCGGATTCAGCAGCATCAACTGTGAGATCAACACGCCCGACTGCACTGAGAGGTAGCGTGCGCACACACAAACACACACCCATCAACACACAAATATACTGTATGTGTAAATATGAATAAGCAATTCTATATTCATTCATTTCTCCTCACTTGTGCTAAAACTTTGTTGATTAAATAGAACACATTTTATACACAGCAATTTAACCCCATCTGTGTGTGTGCAGCTCCTGCTTCAACGGTGGTACATGTGTGGATGGGATTAACTCATTCTCATGCGTCTGTCTGCCCGGCTTCACGGGCAGCTACTGCCAACACGACGTAAACGAGTGTGACTCAGGCCCATGCCTTAACGGCGGCACATGCCAAGACAGCTACGGCACCTACAAGTGCACCTGCCCACATGGCTACACGGGCACCAGCTGCCAGGTACACACACATACACACATGCACTCCAGCTTCTTATTTCTTATTAGCTTTAGCTGGTTTTGGATACATATTTGCATGAATGTAGAACATCTTTGTTTATATACTGTACGTGTTCTCATGGGGGGACTAACTGTAATTAGGGTTGCATGACAAAAACGGTGCAATCACCAATCAAAAGCAATATCATCACTGAATTGTGTAATATTTACAATCTAGCTGGAGTACTTTCCTTTGAAACAATATTACAAATTGGCATTTTATCTAAATAGTGTTTCCCCAGGACATAAATTATTTGTTGAACGTGTGTATTTTATTTTCAAATCAATTCAAGGTGCATTATTAGCATCACAAACAATTATACATTTGTGTTGCAAAAGTTCAGGTTGTGGAGTATGTGGATATTAAAGAAGAAAACGGGAATCGGTATGAATGTATGTTTATTAAACATGTCTGTATCTTTGTTGTGTGGTTTTCCAGAGCCTGGTGCGCTGGTGTGATTCATTTCCTTGTAAAAATGGAGGCTCATGTTGGCAGCAGGGTTCTTCTTTCACATGTCAATGTGCCAGTGGCTGGACTGGCATCTACTGCGATGTGCCCAGTGTCAGCTGCGAGGTCGCCGCTCAGCAGCAAGGTAAAATAAAGAGGGAATTTGTGTGTCAGTATGGTCTCTAAGTATCTGTGTTCTCTCACAATACTGAGATTACTACTCAATACTCAATTACTCACAATACTAACGTGCACACTCACACTCTCCCCTATTCTCTCTCTTTCTGTCTGTCCATTCACCGTTTCTCTCCAGGTGTATCTGTGGCGGCTCTGTGCCGTAACGGAGGCCAGTGTGTAGATGCAGGCAGCACACACCTGTGCCGGTGCCAGGCAGGCTACATGGGCAGCTACTGCCAGGAGCAGGTGGACGAGTGTGTGCCAAACCCATGTCACAACGGCGCAACCTGTACCGATTACCTGGGTGGATACACCTGCGAGGTATGAAATCACACACATACTCCCCTGTACATTACAGAGGAACTGCTGGCCATTTGTGCTGAGGACAGAGTTGTTCACCAGATAAATACCACAGTTAAGTTTACAGAATGAGTCGTATATGAGTGACTCAGAGGCAGACTCTGAGAATATGGTGTTTGATAAACAAGCTGAAGTATTGGAAACATAAGTTCTACCAATACCACCATGTGGGATTTGATATACATCCCTGATATTACTTTTAAACTATGTTTCAGGTGTTGAGTCTGAAAACACTATGTGGCAGAAAGCACTCACTGCTGTTTCCTGACTGGTGCTGAAACTAAATTTACATATCTATTTTCCTTTTCCTTTTCTTACTCTGTCTCTGGAAAAGTGTGTTGCGGGATTCCATGGGGTAAACTGCAGCAAGGAGATAAACGAGTGTGCGTCTCAGCCTTGTCATAATGGAGGCACCTGCATCGACCTCGTCAATACCTACAAGTGCTCCTGCCCTCGAGGAACGCAAGGTGAGCATACGCACAATCTCCGAGTGTTTACACTCCTAGTGTAAATTAGCTAGAAATTAGCCGATTTGCCAGAATGGTTAAGATAAACTTGGGTTCAGTGCATACTAAAGCTAAATGTTTTCAAATTCTGCAGATTAAACCTTTCACACAAACCCTTAGCAACTGGCTGAACAACTAACCCATGCAATATTAATGCATAAACAAAAGCATCTGACTTTATCATCTTTTAGAACATTAGCCTGATTCAGATATCTGATTTTGGATTCATGGAGTAGATTGTAATCATACACTCTATGGAGCCATGTATTAACTTGTAAGCCAAGTACCAACAAAACATTAAAAAGACATGGCTTGTTGTAATGGAAAAATTGATACAAAAGTGAATTTTACAAGATAAACTCTACAGAGTAAAATCTCTATGAATAAAATTAAAAAAAAACACCAGGGAATCCCTCTATGAATCCTATTTACTTAACAAATAATAATGAATATTTTCATCCTAATTGTCTCTGTCACTCTGTAGGTGTCCACTGTGAAATTGATGTGGATGATTGTTCCCCGGATGTGGATCCTGAGACCGGCGAGCCACATTGTTTTAATGGCGGGCGCTGTGTGGACCGGGTGGGTGGCTATGGGTGTGTTTGCCCGCCAGGCTATGTGGGTGAGCGGTGCGAGGGTGACGTGAATGAGTGCTTGTCTGACCCCTGCGACCCGAACGGATCCTACAACTGCGTCCAGCTGGTTAACAGCTATCGCTGTGAATGCCGCACTGGATACACAGGTATGTGCACACACAGACATCACTCAGTCATACACGCACTCCCAGAGGCCTACTTAATGGTGTACGTCTATTAACATGTATTAAATTGTATGTAATATTTTGTTACAGATCATAATATTAAGTTAATTATGAAACATTGCTGGGGATTTAAGCATTTGTGCCAGTAATTTCAATGGTTATTAATATATACAAAATTGACTGTGGGATCGGCTTTAATTACTTTTGTGTGCGTTTGTGTGTGTAGGCCAACGCTGTGACACTGTGTTTGACGGCTGTAAGGATAAACCCTGCAAAAATGGTGGAACCTGTGCAGTCGCGAGCAACACCAAACATGGATACATCTGCAAATGCCCACCTGTAAGTACACATCACCTATATCTGACACGTTTACCTAAAGCTATATCTGCAAATGTAAGTTATTCTATCCAGACAACAAAAACCGGAACTATTTGTACTTAGAGAGTATTTACACTTACAGCAAACAGACACACACAGCACACCACTCACACCCAAGTTATTTCTCCTCTGCTGTAGGGTTTTTCAGGCTCATCGTGTGAGTATGACTCAAGCTCATGTGGCCCCCTGCGCTGTCGCCACGGTGCCACCTGTGTCCCGGGTCCACGCTGCCTTTGCCCACCAGGTTACAGTGGACGCGAGTGCCAGACACGCCTTGATTCTCCATGTGCTTCCAACCCGTGCTACAATGGTGGCACGTGCCAGGCATCTGCAGAAGCCCCATTCTTCCACTGCCTGTGCCCATCACACTTCAACGGCCTCTTCTGCCACATCCTAGACTATTCATTCAATGGGGGCCGGGGTCTGGACATCACCCCACCCCCAGCTGAGTCAGAAGAGGCAGAGCCACGTTGTGAGGTGTCACAGTGTGAGCAGCGAGGTGGTGACGGTGTGTGTGATGCAGCATGTAACAGTCACGCGTGCGGCTGGGACGGCGGTGACTGTTCACTCAATTTTGATGACCCCTGGCATGAGTGCAGCGCTGCCCTGCAGTGTTGGAGGTACTTCAATGATGGCATGTGCGACACGCAGTGTCACAGTGCTGGCTGTCTCTACGATGGCTTTGACTGCCACCAGCTCGAGGGCCAGTGCAAGTAAGTCTCACACACAATACCAAACTGTGACTTCAGCATAAATATTTTTATCATCTCATTTAAACGCTACTGAAAAAAGTCCAAAAATATTCTCATTGAAAGCAGTAGATACTCTTTACTGATTACTGATTACCACTCCCATATAATTCCGTATAATTATGTATGTCAGATTATTATCTGATTTCAGCAGTTATAAGATTATGCAAGTAGTTACGTAAACAGCATACAATAAATATGAATAGGACTATATAGATATCGAGAAACGTAATTCACTAAATCTCTTTTTCTCTCTCTAGTCCCTTGTATGATCAGTACTGTAAGGACCATTACTCGGACGGACACTGCGATCAGGGCTGCAACAGTGCTGAGTGTGGCTGGGATGGGTTGGACTGTGCTGAGGATGTACCACAGCGTCTGGCATCTGGCATCCTGGTGCTTGTAGTGCACTTGCCACCCACTGAGTTGCTCAGCAACTCTTCCTCCTTCCTGCGCCAGCTTAGTGCCCTGTTGCGCACCAATGTCGCCCTCAAGCGCCACGCCACCACGGGTGAGCCTCTGGTCTACCCGTACTACGGCACTGAACATGAGCTGAGCAAACACACACGTACCGCTCATGAGTGGAACACAAATCCTGGCCACCTGCTGCAGCGTACTGCTAGGAGCCTGTCAGCATTGCTCAAGCCCCGCCATCGACGAGAGCTGGACAGCATGGAGATTAAAGGGTGAGAAATAGTGTCACTGACAAAAAGAATGAGTGTTGATAAAACCACTACTAGTGAATAGACACATGGATACTGTTAATGCAGTAGATTTAATGTGGAGAGAGACGATAATACAGCGAGATGACAATACAGCTCTATACGCACGACACACCAGTACAGCAACTAATGATAAAGAGCAACACTAAAACAAGTAATATGTATTTTAACCCTACCCCGTGTGTGTGTGTGTGTGTGTGTGGGCATTGCAGCTCCATTGTATATCTGGAGATCGATAACCGGCAGTGTTACCAGGAGTCAGAAGAGTGTTTTCAGAGTGCAACAGATGTGGCTGCATTCTTGGGAGCGCTGGCCTCCAGCGGCAATCTCAATGTTCCCTACATTATAGAGGCTGTTACAAGTGAGTGCTCACACCGTGCTTCTTCTGCAACGTGTAACTTTCTCATTAACGCTCGTAAACCCTTTCCCTAATAAAGTGTGTGTGTGTGTGTGTGTGTGTGTGTGTGTGTGTGTGTGTGTGTGTGCTTAGGAGAATAAAAGAACAATACTGACTCATACAAAAACAGTATTTATACAGGCCTTTCTCTCTTGTTAAATTTGTTTGTAGGTGAGAACGAGGCCCCTGGCCATGGAGAGATGTACCCCATGTTTCTGGCTCTCCTTGTCCTGGCTGTGTTGGTCCTGGCTGCCGTCGTAGTTGTGCTGTCACGCAAGCGGAAGCGAGAGCATGGCCAGCTGTGGTTCCCTGAGGGCTTTAAAGTGACCGAAACCAAAAAGAAACGCAGAGAACCTGTGGGAGAGGACTCCGTTGGACTTAAGTGAGTGTGTGTGTGTGTGTGTGTGTGTGTGTGGGTGTGAATGCATGTGAACGTAAAACAGGTATCAAGAACATGTATGTGTGTGAGTTCTGGATAATTTGTGCTGTTTGATTTATACTTATCCAACAGCCTTTAAAGACTATGTGTATTACTGATTGTTGAATACTACTAAAGGATTTCAGCAGTATGCTTCTGGCAGCTGTCTACATTTTTAATATTAATTATTCATTTGTGCTTTTCAAAGGCCTCTGAAGAACTCTGATAGCACTCTGATGGATGAGCAGCTGAGTGAGTGGGCAGAGGAAGACCACTGCAAACGTTTCAGGGTAAGAGTGTGTGTCTGTGTGTACACTCTTGCACCCTAAAATGTTTTTTTGGCTTGTCACTTATGGGGGAACACTTAAAGGTTCTTTGTATGACCCTATAAAAGAAGGTTTCACTTCCACTAAAGGTTCCATCCAGACTCTTTGCAAAGCTATAACCATTTAAACATCCAAAGAAACCCTGTGGATCCTTATTATTATTATTAAGAAGTTTGTTAATGAGTGGTCTGAGTTGGACATGATCAGATAATTCATCAGCTCACCTGCTCTGCTTAAATTACACTGGTTACCCCTATTTTCATGTACACCTGCTTGTCTCAGAAGGTCTCTAGCTCACTTGTGGTCCTTATGTAGATTTAGATTTCAAGCTGTGGAATTCACTAGTCCCTGTGAGATCTCCTGAAAATTACAGATAAAAATCCACATTTTTTCTCATTGCCATTGCTCTTTCAGTTATTACTAAATATGTCTTCTTCTTCGTCTTCTTCTTATTATTATTATTATTATGATGATTATTATTATTATTATAGGCATTGATTATCAGTCCGTGCCAGTTATAAGTAATATCATGTGTGTGTACAGTTTGAGGAGGTATTTATAAGTGATACCATGTGCATGCACCACTAATGATAATAAAATATTTTTGTATATATGCAGTTTGATGACCACACCACACCAGATATAGGTATCCAGCCAGATCCACGTCAATGGACTCAGCAGCATCTCGACGCGGCTGACTTGCGCTTGACCTCGATAGCTCCTACACCACCGCGGGCAGACACAGACACTGACTGCGTAGATGTGAACGTGCTTGGCCCAGGTGAGCGACCCTTACCTCACACCACAATCCCATCACTGCATCTGAGCTCATAAATAAACAAATAGTCTCTTTCCCTAAATTCCATACCCTAGAATGAGTATTATCCAGCTGAATGATGAGTAAACCCTTTTATGATAGTGTTTATCATGAGTTTATTTATCCTATCAGGACTTGGGTGAAGAGCTAGATGCAAATGCTGATTATGGTTTAGTGACACAATAATTCTAGAAGTCAACAAATCAAAACCTCCTTTGAGTAGCTACAGGTTCAGCAGTAAAAAAACAAAGCAGGAAGTAGTGAGTAAGGACACATTTGAACCCACTATCTTTCTTGTTTTATTTCTCAGATGGCCTGACACCTCTGATGATCGCCTCGTGCAGTGGTGAGGCTGGTGAGGAGGAGGAGGGGGAGGAAGGCGTCATTGCCAACTTCCTCTGGCACGGTGCCGATCCACACCAGCGTACAGAGCGTGCAGGTGAGACGGCACTGCACCTGGCTGCCCGTTATGCCCGATCTGACGCCGCCAAACGCCTTCTAGAGTCCGGGGCAGATGCCAATGCGCAGGACCATGCAGGACGCACACCACTACATGCTGCTGTGGCTGCTGATGCACAAGGAGTCTTTCAGGTACACACACCCTAATATACATAAACATGCACTTAGCTGTAAGGTCAGTAAATTCAGTAAATAAGTAAGTCAGAAATTAGAAACTTCACTTACAGTGAGGGACTGAACCTTTCTTACAGATCCTAATCCGGAATCGGGCTACAGATCTGGACGCGCGCATGAACGATGGCACGACACCACTCATCCTGGCCACACGCCTAGCAGTGGAGGGCATGGTTGAGGAGCTCGTCAACTGCCATGCCGACGCCAATGCCGTCGATGACTCTGGTACACATTCATATATATACACACAATCATTATTTAACAAAGCAAGGCAATTTTTGATGATAGTACAGCAAGAACATTGAGAAGCAATCTCACATCTCAGGAAGCAATGTTCATTAAACAGCAAATATTAAACTGTCAGAAATCCAAATTGCAACCCAGAGTACTGACTCTAGAAATGTAACTATTCACACAATTTCAACTTTTCTTTATTAGAGCATTAAATTCTCCGCTCCGTATTAAATTCTCCGCTCTTCCTCTCTCTGTATAGGAAAGTCTGCTCTCCATTGGGCCTCTGCTGTCAACAATGTTGAAGCTGCCTTAGTGCTTCTGAAGAATGGAGCCAACAAGGATCTACAGAACAACAAGGTGTGTTCATGTGTGCAGTGATGGGTTTTATGTTAGAGCTGCACAAATCAGTGTAAATGATTTGTCATATTATTTTGAATCAAAGACTTATACATGCGAAAGGGATACACGCTTATGATACACAATTGATTTTCAATAATAAAATGACAAATTGCTGAAAATTATGTTGTTCCTAAATTGTAGTAATAATATATGCAGAATAATTCTGACTATTATTCATTATTTTACATACCTAGTGCTTATTCTCATGATTTACTGTGCATTATCCACATTTCTAAATTTGTAAATGTTTAACGTTGAGATGTTGTATACCTTTTCAGGAGGAAACACCCCTCTTCTTGGCAGCACGTGAGGGCAGCTGTGAGACGGCAAAGCTCCTCCTCGACCACTCGGCCAACCGTGACATTACGAATCACCTGGATCAGCTGCCACGTGACATTGCCAGTGAGCGTATGCACCATGATATTGTGCGTCTGCTGGAAGAATATAACCTGGTTCAGACCCCTCCCACTCTTACTCATTCACCCCCAATCTGCTCGCCCGAGGCTTTCCTGGGCATCAGATCTAGCCCGGGTGGCACCAATACCGCGAATAATGCAAAGAAACCCCGCAAACCTGGAGGAAAGGAGGGAGGAAAGGAGATGAAGATGAAAAAGAAAAAGAACGGAGACACAAACATCCTCTCTCCGATGGAATCAGATGTCTCCTCACCCCCAATGATGACATCGCCCTTCCAACAGTCCCCACCTATCACCCATCACCTGCAAGGGTTGGCTGACTCCCAAATTGGTGGGGCTCACCTGGGGATGGCAAAGCCATTTGATTCAGCTCCTCCACGCTTGTCTCATCTCGGAGTGGCTAATAATGGAGGTGGAGCCCTAACAGGGCCATGCGATTGGCTGGCAAGGGCACAGCAGCAGCAGCAGCAGCACCAGGGGGCATTCTCCGCTATAATGCCAACAATGCACCACGGCGGTAACTTGCCACAAGTGATGGGCTATCCCACAATGCAAAGCAGCCACCTGGGCACACCAGCTCACCTGCTGTCTAACCACATGCATCAAAACCATCTGCAGCACCAAAACTCAAATTCTGCCAATCACACCCTCTCTCACCACTTCCTGGGTGACATAACTTCAGTAGCAGAACTTCAGTCCAACTCAATCCAAACCTTGCTTCCACAGGAGACGCAGCGCCTGCCCCAGCCTATGTCCAGCACGCAGTTTCTGACTCCTCCTTCTCAGCACAGTTACTCCACCCCCATGGACAACACGCCAAATCACCAGCCACAGGTCCCTGATCATCCCTTCCTGACTCCATCCCCTGGCTCTCCTGACCAATGGTCTAGCTGCTCTCCACATTCCAACTTATCTGACTGGTCAGAGGGAATCTCGAGCCCACCTACCAACATTCATATGAATCATATCCCCGAAGTATTCAAGTAATAATGACAGCAAAGGAGGACAGTGATAAATGAATCTACTGCCAAAACTTTTTTGACTACTTTATATTAATTATACTTTATTCCCTAAACTGCTTGTTTTTTATTTATTTATGTGCTTTTGGACTACGTCTATATAAGATCTTTTTTTTATTTATGCATTTTATTTGTATTTTATCAACAAGCTGCTCAGAAAAAAACTGAACTACTGTCTGCTGAGCAAATCTAAATTGTCATGTTTGTGTTAAATGCTTTGACTTTTTTTTTTAAATATATATTTTTTTGAGATTCAGTATTACGTAAACGATGTAATCTTTTAAAACCAAGCTTTAGATGTCTGTAAACATCTGCAGTAAGGCTCTCTCGCTCTCTCTCACACACACACGCACACACACACACACACACACACACACTCACACACACAAACATTGGATTATCATATTTTGTAATTAATGACTTGAGTTGTTACGAAGCTGAATAATGTCTGTGAATGACAAACATTAAAGTTCTCTATCTGAAAAGTCTTGGAATGGACAGAATGGACACTTTCCTTTTTAAGCACGCAGTTTGCCGTGCAAAACAAAACAAAAAAAAGTTTGTGTAATGATGTTGTGTAATGATGTTGTGTAGTCACTGCTGTGTTGAGGTGAGGTGGAGTTTCTGTGTATGTAGCAAAGTGACTTATTTATTCCTTTTAGTAGGTAGGTGTCTGCCTTTTACAACCATCACGAAACTGTTATGTAAAATTGTCAAAGTTAGAATTTTTATCGTTTTGTAATTTCACACTGGAGCTGAGTTTGCAACTTTCAGGCTGGTTGTCAGAGGCTAGATACCCTAGCCACATACTAGGCAGTATGTGTAGTAGATACATACTAGATATGTAGAAAGGTGTGTTCATCTGTGTAAGACAAAGAATGTACACAGTTGTGTATGTGTTGCACTGTGATGACATCATCTGTGGTTGTGTAAAGCAGCCAGTGGGTGTCTGACATGTTAAGTTTTATAAACACTGATCGAATGTTTTACTACTGACAGAATAATGATATATGCATTTGTAGTCTGTGAGAATGAATAATTTTGTCCAATGATATGTAAAATATTTTCCTTGAAACAATAAAACATTTTCGTTTTACAATGCTCTGTCACACTATTGTCAATTAGGTTCATTAAAAGATTTTAAAATTTCAGTCTAGATATTTTAGCATTCAATTCAGTCAATTCTTATTTCTACAGAATTCAAAGTATGAATCACAAATAGAAAAGGGGTCAGACATGGGTACACTGGATACATTGTTTTGCAAATAACATGCAGACAGAATCAAAAGTCAGAGAGATACTTAGAACGATAAAGCATACGGTCAATAGGTCAGGCTAAGACTAACTCGTAAACCAATCAAGGCACAAAATAAAAGGTTATTATGCAACTGATGTGATGTGCATAGTGTAGCAACTCCAGTTGAATGGTAGTTAAATGATGGTTAATGCCTTGCAGTTCATGAATTCACCATAAGGGATCAATAATAATGAGCAATAAAGAAGAGCTATTGATGTTTGAAATGTTACATTCTTGACAAGTTATGTAAGTTCCTTCAGACTACCACTAGAGGGAGACAGACACCAGCATAAATTTTATGCGACAACGCGCTCAATAGCTACAGTAGCTTTATACAGTGGCAACCGCTGTTTTTTAAAATAAGGGTAGCAAAGGTGTCTGTTATTTCATTCTTTCCTCATATGTAAAAACATCCGACTTTTACAAAATCAGCTCGGCAAAATTATTTTGTTTATTATTTATTAATTATTATTGTTGCATAATTAGTTTGCCATCACTACCGCTAATTACATTTACATGTATGGTATTTGGCAGGCGCCATTACCCAGAGTAACTTACATTTATCTCATTTATACAACTGAGCAGTTAAGGGTTAAGGGCCTTGCACAAGGGCCCAGCAGTGGAAGCTTGGTAGTGCTGGGATTTGAACTCACGACCTTCCGATCACTACTCCAACGTCTTAACCATAACTAGATATCCAGACCTATAAATGAACTAAAAAACAAACACAAATAATCAAATATAACTTCATGCTTGCTCTGCAAGTTTGACTGGCGCTAATATGTTTCCGTTTGAGATGTTAGTCATGTTTACTGATGATTGGCAATTGGGTACAAGGTTCTGCCCCTTTGAGAGATCTCCCAATCATCATATGGAGAAGCTGTGCATCCAGACAGGATGAGCACTGTCCAACAAACAATGAAATATTTTTTCTATGCAAACCTTACCCACCCACACACTCATCCACTCCCACTGAAGTTGTGCATCCTTGCAGGACCCAAAATGACTGTTGTCCAATGAGCGTTAATCATTTCTCCCAGTAAATCACAGCGTACTTGAATCTGCCATATGAGCTGTGCTTCACTGGAGCTCTACAGGAGGTGTGTCAGGGGCAGGTTTTTAAGCACTTGTGTAAATAAAGATTCAGCAGATTTCACTTACCAGTTCTAGTCATTTTACTGGGAACAGTGATGTTTTACCTGGGACCGAAGAATCGTGTGGACGTCTTGTTGTGGAGATTTGAATCAAATGGCAAAGTTGACTGTCGTTAAGTTTTGCGAGGCACTCGTACAAAGTCAATCTCTGGAAAGGGTTTTCCATGCTGGGGTATAAACTGAGCTACTTGAAAAAAAAAAAAAAAAAAGGGTTTTGTTGAGCTGTGATTTGCTTCACTTTCTGTTCTTGTTCAGTGCGACTGATTCCTGGCAAACTAAACAACACTGTGAAAAAGGATTCATTTTCCCAATGTTCCCAATGTGCCTGAAATCTTCCGCATTTGTCATTTTCTCATTTCTTTAGTGCTGCCATATCTAGGCAAAAGCTTAGTAAGATTAATGTGGTGTATCAAGTTAACATTACTAACGTTTTAATAGGGGCTAAAATTAGTGTTTTGCATTCATTTTTTTACATGATAGTGACACCCAGTGTTCAAACTAGGAATCTCATTTTCAATAGTGGCCCTACTTTCTAAAACTTCAATTTTATTTCTAAAGTAATGGCCCTCACGGGCCATTTAAAAAAACAAAAATGCCATAGGCCATAGCTCGGACACCCCTGATATAGGGCTTCCAGCTATAGCTAATTTGCAGCTCATGTCCCTGGTTAGTTTGTTATGATAGGAAATAATAATCTATTAAGCAAGATACCCCATAAGACAACTAAATGAATTTTTTAAAAAAGGTCTTCTTCTTCTTTTCCTTTCGGCTGTTCCCTTCAGGGGTCGCCACAGCGAATCATCTGCCTCCATCTAGCCCTATCCCCTGCATCCTCTTCTCTCAGACCGACTACCTTCATGTCCTCCTTCACTACATCCATAAACCTCCTCTTTGGTCTTCCTCTCGGCCTCCTGCCTGGCAGCTCTAACCTCAGCATCCTTTTACCGATATATTCACTCTCCCTCCTCTGAACATGTCCAAACCATCTCAACCTGGCCTCTCTAACTTTGTCTCCAAAACATCTCACATGTGCTGTCCCACTGATGTACTCATTCCTGATCCTATCCATCCTCGTCACTCCCAAAGAGAACCTCAACATCTTCAGCTCTGCTACCTCTAACTCTTCCTCCTGTCTTTTCCTCAGTGCAACTGTCTCCAAACCATACAACATCACTGGTCTCACTACTGTCCTGTACACCTTTCCTTTCATTCTTGCTGGTACTCTTTTATCACACAACAGACCTGACACTTTTCTCCACCCATTCCAACCTGCCTGCACACGCTTCTTCACCTCTTTTCCACACTCCCTGCTGCGCTGGACTGTTGACCCTAAGGAAATCTACAAATCCTGCACCTTTTTTACCTCTTCTCCCTGTAACCTCACTGTTCCACTTGGATCCCTCTCATTCACACACATGTATTCTGTCTTGCTGCGACTAACCTTCATTCCTCTTCTCTCCAGAGCAAACCTCCACCTCTCTAGAGTTTCCTCCACCTGCTCCCTGCTCTCACTACAGATCACAATGTCATCCGCAAACATCATAGTCCATGGAGATTCCTGTCTGACCTCATCTGTCAGCCTGTCCATCACCACCGCAAACAAGAAGGGGCTCAGAGCCGATCCTTGATGCAGTCCCACCTTCACCGTGAACTCCTCTGTCACACCTACCGCACACCTTACCACTGTCCTACTGCTCTCATACATATCCTGCACCACTCTAACATACTTCTCTGCCACTCCAGACCTCCTCATACAATACCACAGCTCCTCTCTTGGCACCCTGTCATACGCTTTCTCTAAATCTACAAAGACACAATGCAGCTCTTTCTGACCCTCTCTGTACTTCTCCATCAACATTCTCAAAGCAAATATTGCATCTGTAGTGCTCTTTCTTGGCATGAAACCATACTGCTGCTCACAAATGCTCACTTCTCCCCTTAGCCTTGCTTCCACTACTCTTTCCCACAACTTCATTGTATGGCTCATCAGCTTAATACCTCTGTAGTTTCCACAACTCTGCACATCTCCCTTGTTCTTAAAAATCGGCACCAAAACACTTCTCCATTCCTCAGGCATCCTCTCCTCCATTCCTCAGGCATCCTGTCACTCTCTAAGACCTCGTTGAACAACCTAGTTAAAAACTCTACTGCCATCTCTCCTAGACACTTCCATACCTCCACTAGTATGTCATCAGGACCAACCGCCTTTCCTCTCTTCATCCTCTTCAAAGTTCTCCTAACTTCACCCTTACTAATCCTTTCTACTTCCTGCTCAACAATATTTGCCTCTACTACTCTTCTCTCTCTGTCATTTTCCTCATTCATCAGTTCCTCAAAGTACTCCTTCCATCTTTCCCTCACCCTCCTGTCACCTGTCAACACATTTCCATCTCTATCTTTAATCACTCTAACCTGCTGCACATCCTTACCATCTCTATCCCTCTGCCTCGCCAACCGATACAAATCCCAAATAGAATTTTTTTTTAAAGCTGTATGTACAAATATAGATGGCTTTGTAACTTCACTGTCAAAAAGCCAGGCGCAAGACTTCTTCCCGAAGATCTGTAGTGAATCCAGGTTATTTATGGAGTATGTGTAATTGTGACTCGGTGTGCTTTATTAGAAGAGCGATATGTCATGTGACAGTGGGCCTCATTTTTCAATCTTTGAGTAAAGTTGTGTGTAAATGTTTGCGTAAGCCAAACCACACAAAAAAGTAAAAAGTGTGTTCCTCTCATTTGCATGTAGTGACTCCTATAATACTGCATAAAAGTCAGAGTGAACAGAGAGCTGGGAGCATGAAATGACCAATCAGGCTAAAGAATGAAAGACAGAAGTGGATGTTATTTTGACTCATAATGGGAAATCAAGATAAAGGATGAAAAACTGAAAGTGGAAGGTGTTTGTTGGAAATTCTGAAATACAATCTGTGCCAATAAAAAACATGCTATACGCAGACAGATCGGCCCATCCTGCATTTATACGGCACCGTTTCTTTTGTCATAATTTATGGGGTTGTGCTGGCTTGCTTTCTTTATTTTTCACATTCTTTAATTAATGCCAATAATATAAAACAACTGCTTTTCGCAAGATTATCTCATTGGTATTCTTAGTCACAGTGAACTAGAACGAGGATCTTTTGTATAAAGACTACAAAGCACTTCTGTAAGTCACTATGGGTAAGGACCTCTGCTAAATGCTGTAAATGTAATAAAAATAAACAATTTAAACTCAACGGTATATTCAGTATATTATATATATATATATATATATATATTATATAAAAGTGCAGTAACCAATGCAAATTATATGATCTGAAGTTGATCAAGTTGAGGTTTACATTAGTTATGTGTAAATTTATACACACTCAGAATCACAAGTACAATATGCACGTTTTTGCGATTTTACAGGATTTTCATGAATACAAATTTCTTGTGTAAACACTTCTATGGACAATTTATGCCTAAATTTGTTTGTATTTAACTTGATAAATGAGGTCCATTGTTTGTATACTTATGGACTTAGCTGAGGATCATGGCTCACAGCTACAGCAGTTCACAGTTACAGCAGTAAAGGCCACTGCATTAAGTTTCAATTTATTACCAACCTAAACTATACACAGATAAAACAGACATACATGAGTCGTGACTGAAGGGTTGCGTCTTACACAGTGGAATGGTGTCGGTATCGAACAATTTAGAAAAGAAGAACGAAAAGAATATGTTTTAAAACACCGCAGTTTTTGTATGATACACCGCCTCGGTATGTCAAAATTATATTGTAGTGATTCCAAACCATTTCACCGCTGAATGATGATCATGAGAGAATTCGTGCACACACATACTGTAGCTTACTGTTACTATAGTAAAGGACGTAACTTCCATGCACGAGCATGAGCGCCAGATAAAATACACGCTGTGAGTAATGTGTATGGTCTAATTGACATTTTTGTGGTCGCAAATTATTTGTTCAAATCCAGAGTCATGTGCTATTTTAATTAACAGTATTTTATCAGCTTGCTTCATTCACACTCAAGCCTTAAAGTGATCTCAAGAAAACAGGTAAACTTCATCTTAAACATTTCACCATAAACATTTAATTTTGATGAACTGTGCAGGAAATTTAAGTGCTCAAGTGGCTTTTTTTAAGTGGTAAATGCTTGAGATACAACTATATTTATATTTATGCTTGAGATACAACTAAATTAAGACTATGACATTTATTTTCCAAGAAAAAGGGGTCTTACGGTATCTCCCATGCTATCTCCATTGCATTCAGCCAATTGAGTGCATGAGATTTAGCCTGCTGCTCGCGCTCATGCATTGATAATAGTATGACCAATTTTAGGGGTGGTCAAATTTATATTGACATTTTCTTTTCAGATCGACTGAGCAATGCAAACTGTTTTTCACTATTAAAACTTAGCAGTGTGTGAAAATTTCAAGACCCCACCTACATCTTGTTTTGACGTCCTTCAGGGGGGATCAAGCCTTATTTAGGGGGGTCAAGGAGGGTCAATTTCAAGACTACTATTGTAGTGATACCAAATAATTTTAAACAGAATAAAGTCAGGTTAAAAAAAACTAATGAAGAGAGAATGGGGAAAACAAAATAGAAAAATAGTCCACTGTATCTTCTATATAGTAGCATATTAATTAAATTGACAATACAGTGTACTGAAATTGGGTTTAATGGATCTTTCAATTCTCCAGTTTTCTTAAACACATTTCCATCCACCATATCTGTGTGTGAATACCACCAAAGTCAGTTATATGGACTGGTTATACTACAGCAGGGGTGTCCAATCCTATCCGGAAAGGGCCATTGTGGGTGCAGGTTTTCACTGTGTGTTTAATCAAAAATCAGTTTTTAATCAATCTATTAAGCCACTGTAAACTTTATTGTTACATATTATATCGTAATTGTACAATGCTATCTGATTTGTGTGGGCAATTAGCTTGTTTTATTGCAAATAAAAAATAACAAATAAATAATAACTGAAATCAGCTTTTGAATCGAGTAAATATTCAATCTGAACAAATTTACCGTCAACTACAGATGTTGCATCCATTGATTCCACCATGTTTTCTTACTGACACGCCCCCAACTCAGAAACTCTGAGCTCAAAGAATATCCTCAGTTTCCCACTCGTAATTACGACTTTGTGGTGGCAACTCATAAACCTGATCTTTCTGACATGACTTGAACACACCATCATTCCAACCAAGCAGAAGCCACACCTGAGTATATTGAAAGCCAAGATCAACTGATTAAACAGGCGGAATCAGATGTGGCACCTGCTTGATTGGAATGAAAACCTGCACCCACACCAGTCCTTTGCAGATAAGATTGGACACCCCTGTACTGCAGCACACTTGAATTCTTGAATCTGATTGGTCAGAAAGTGTTAATTAATTTTCTGTATGGAAGGAGTCTCCAGTTTCTAAACAATCAGTATGCTTTCTACCACAAAAGATCTTCAGGATGGAGGATTTTGCACTTTCTGGTTTCTCATTTCATAACAAGCTGAATTTTTTATTTATTTATTTATTTATTTTTGGCTTATTCAACTCAAGAGAAAGAAAAAATACACCAGTGATCGAAAGACAAGTTATAAGTGATAACAGAAACTAACTTGTTTTGCGGACGTTCCACATTCAAGGTATTTTTTAATCGGCACATGTTTGATGACCTCATAGGCTTTCCATAGGAACAAATGCAGGGCATGTGCAGTCGGTGGGCAATTAAGCGCCAGAAAGTGTGTGACCCCGTTGGCTATCCATACTAAAGAAACCTGCTCAATGCAATGGCGAGCCGCTTTCTAAAGCCACAGCACCGCTCAATTCATCCATAGCGACCATTATGGACTAGCTTCTGGACAGTATGCAGCTTCACTGATATTTTAGCTTTTATACTGGATAACGTTTTATTTATGTTTGATTTTATTTGTATCCGATTGTCATGTAGCGGAGGCCGCAGTGTTGGATTGGGAGTCTGTTGCTAGGCGGACAGGGAAAAGCCTATTTTACAGTTATTACATTGTAACAGGGAGTGTTGAAGCCTCACATCGGTGTTTCTTCAAATACTGAATTGTGGATTTTTCACATCTGGAGGTAATTCGACTATATAACCTTTTATTACCTTAATTTCTTGCTGCGGTTTTCCAGTTGTCAGGTGTAGCGTTATTATTACTGCTGTTATTTATCCATCCAGTCCAGTGTGTGCCTGTATTTATTCATTCATTTGTCCAGCTGTCTCTTTATTCAGGGAGGATTCAGCTACAGAATGTCATGATATGGCTAAAACTATTGTCAGTATATAGGGATATCTAAATATAACTATATCAACAAATACAACATTTTATATATGTTACTTTATATATTTTGCGTTTGTTATACAACATATAACAGGTTATTAGCCAGTTTAGCTAGCAGTATTAAGGCAATTAAACGTATTATTATTATTATTATTATTATTATTATTATTATTATTATTATCATTATACAATAAAACATCAAATATACCATAATATTAAAATACAGCAAATATCAACATATATATATATATGTGTGTGTGTGTGTGTGTGTGTGTGTGTGTAAATATATATATATATATATATGTGTGTGTGTGTGTGTGTGTGTCTATATATATATGTATATATATATATATATATATATATATATATATATATATATATATATATATATATATATATATATATGTACACACACACACACACACACACACACACACATATATATATATATATATTTACACACACACACACACACACATATATATATATATATATATATATATATATATATATATATATATATATATATATATATATATATATATATATGAACAAATATATGTTTTTAGATATTATATTATTAGCCAGCGTATAGTTCACTAAAAAAACTATTTCGTAATTTTCACTTCAGCATTGTATGACTGTGTAAAACTGTTCATAACTGTATAAAATAGCTAAATGTGTCTGTCAAGTTAAATAAATAAAATGGTCGCTTTTACATTTATAACATATGGAAAATGCTTTTTTTTTAACCTAAATACATTTAGCACTATTATATTTCCCCAATGGTATTGTTTGCGCTAGTTTCACTAACAAAACAACCAGTCCTTGTGGAAGAATCCTGTAGTGTGTTTGATGCTAATTGTACAGTAGATCATAAGCTTTACAGTAATTGCATGTTAGCTATATAGCTTCAGACCCAAAACATGTTTTGGCTGATTCACAGCATTTGAGGTTAGCAAAAAAAAAAAAAAGTACCTTTGTGTTTCCTGAACTGTTCTTTAAATGAACCAAAATGACAGACAGATGTATATGGTAATGCAGCTGTTCTGTGTACTATCATCCAGTTAGTTATTCACATGCCTAGGGAAATGTTCGCAATTTTACTTGGCAGACAAGGGCAGAAAATAAAGCAGTTTTAGAGAAGACTGACAAAAAACAAACAAACAAACAAAAAAAATGATAAAATAGAGAGTGGCCTGGCAGAGAATATACACAAACTACATGGTGGAAAACACTGTAGATCAATAAGTGATCTAAGAGCTCAAACATACAGGGACATTGTATACAGTTGTGCTCATAAATTTACATATCCCTTGTAAAATCTGCAAAATGTTAATAATGTTTCTTTTTTTTTAATGAGAGGGATCATTAAAATTGTTTTTTTTTTTTCGTACTGCCCTAATTAAGCTATTTCACATAACAGATGTTTACATATAGTTCACAAGACAATAATAACTGAATTTACACAAATGAACCAGTTCAAAAGTTTACATACCCTTGATTCTCAATACTGTGTGATGTTACCTGATCGACGACTGTTTGTATGTTCTGTGATAGTTGTTCATGAGTCCCTTGTTTGTCCAGTTAAACTGCCCACTGTTCTTCAGAATATCCTCCAGGTCCTGCACATTATTTGCATTTCCAGCATCTTCTGCATATTTGACCACTTTCCATCAGTGGCTATATGATGTTGAGATCCATCTTTTCACACTGAGGACAACTGAGGGACTCGTACACAACTATTACAAAAGGTGCAAACATTCACTGATGCTCAAGAAGGTAACACGCTACATTAACAGCCAGTGGGGTGTAAACTTTTGAACATGATCATTGGTGTAATTAGCAACTTTCTGGCAGAGGGCAGCAGATGTTCCTCAAGAATTTGACGGTATTTTGCCCCATCCATTTTCCTTCTATCCTGACAAGTGCTCCAGTCCCTGCTGCAGAGAAACACCCCCATAACAGGATATTACAATCTCCATGCTTTACTGTAGGAATGGTGTTATTTGGATGGTGAGTTGTATTGGATTTCCACCAGACATATCGTTTGGTGTTGAGGCCAAGTAATTCAATTTTAGTCTCATCTGACCTGAATCTTCAAGATGCATTTTGGCAAAGCTCAGTCGTGGGTGGCTTTTTTCTTGCAACCCTCCCATACAAGCCATATTTGTGGAGAATTTGTGATGTTGTTGTCACATGCACACAATGACCACTCTTTGTCATAAATTCCTGCAACTGCTTCAGAGTTGCTGTAGGCCTCTTGGTAGCCTCTCTGACCAGTTTCCTCCTGGCTCTTTCATCCAGTTTGGAGCGACGTCCTGATCCAGGGAGGGTCTGTGTTGTACCAAATACCTTCCACTTCTTAATAATAGACTTCACTGTGCTTCTAGGCATTGATAAAGCCTTTGAAATTTTTTTGTATCCATCTCCTGGCTTGTGCCTGTCCACAACTTTATCCCGGAGATCTTTTGACAGTGCCTTGCCACCCATAGTTGATTGTTTGCTTCAGTTGCACTACAGAATGCTCCAGGAAAGCTCTTTTCATGCTGAGCTAATCAAAATGACCACAGCTGAAAGTCAAACGGCTTTGTGTGCCATTGAGAAGGTGATTAGCTACACCTGATTGAGTTTACAAGTCATTTTTAGGAGGGTCTAGGGGGTGATCCTTTTTCCAACTCGGTGATTCTGTTTTTTAATTTTTTTAATTTTTTCTGACATGTTGGTGTTATATCTTTCACATGGATGTTATAAGTTGCACTGAGTAAATACAGCTGGATAAAACAAAAACTGTGTCCGTCTTCATTTCAGACTGAAAAGCAACAAAATGTGATTATTTTAAAGGGGGGGTGATTCTTTTCTATACCCACTGTATGTGTGCTGAGATGATCTGTTTTTTGAAGGATGGATGCAGATGGAGGGGATGGAGGCCTTGAGATTAAAATCACTTCACCGGAACTTTACGACTCGGCCCGGGCAAAAATCGATGCCAACCTACGCTGGCTCTTTGCCAAAGCTTATGGTGAAGGTAAACAGTTTTTTGTTCTCTCTTTCCTTTTGCTGAAGGGGTTCTTGTGTTTGTGTGTGTGTGTGTGTGTGTGTGTGTGTGTGTGTGTGTGTGTGTGTGTGTGTGTGTGTGTGTGTGTGTGTGTAGGAGAGCTCAAGATGAAAGGAAAGAGCAGGAATGGCGTAGGGCTTGTTCCCAGATTGTAAGTCAGCAGTGGTCAGTTGTGTGAGGATTGTACTTGGCTTCAGTCCTGACTGAGTACCAGTCTTCACTGTGTGTGTGTGTGTGTGTGTGTGTGTGTGATTCAGGCAATATCAGTCTACAGTAATAATATGCACAAATGATTGAATACAAGACAAGGACATTCTTTTCGGGTTGGTGCTCAAACCAAGCATTTTCCAGGAATTTCTAAAGTTTATTGCTGCTGTTGTTGCAGCCAGCGACAGCACAGCTTGACCCTGAGCTCATTTTTATTTGTACTAAGACTCAAAAAGTGTTAACACTCATGCGGTTTAATGAATTCAGTCGCTCTCTTTAGCCAGTTTTAATGAGGGTTCCTATAGAGTGCTGTAAAAATGAGTTCTAACCCTGGGAGTGAGTAGGCATTTTTGCACTTATGGTTCCATCGTCCCGAAGGAAATGGGCTTTTTGAATGGGTTTTTGGTTAAATGCCTGTAATAAGGTCTGTGGTTAACACAAGCTGAAGATATTTTCGCGTTTTATTCTACGACATAAAATACATCAGTAATACCCCACTTGTGTTTTTGTTAAGCTTGTACGTGTCTTGAAAAAGGCGGTTGCTTACAAGTGGCTAAATGGGAGTATGGAGGTTGTCGGGGACATTAAACGTCATCACGCCGAACAGGAGAACTCATTTACTACGGCCTCGCTGTGTTTATACTCGCGTGCTTGTAAACTATTCCAACTCAAACTTTCCAACTACATTTTCAATTTATAGTATTTTCCAATTGTAGTGTTGTTTCAAATTGTAGTGCTCTAAAGCGTAGTGGTGGTGACACTGATGTCATGCGACCGTGGTGAAGTTTCTTTACAGCCATTCGCTTTAGCTTTTTTACTTCTGCCGACTGTATTTAGGCTTCAAAATTCATAAAAGTTGTGCTCATTTTTGAAGATTATCTTGATGAACAAAACGTGTAGTAATCATAAACTTTTGTTGGTCGGAGAGCTTATTTTCTGCAATATACCAAAAGCCAATGGAAAAATCCTATTGGCTTTTTGTCGAGGGAACCAGGGTGATGCTAACTAACGGGTCGGCCTACAAAAATACGTAAATTTTGCTGCACTCTATAGAGACCGGAACAAGATAACAGTACAACGGAAGTAAGAATCCATCGTGGTGGCGCTCATTGGTTTCTCTGGAAAAAGGTGGATAGCTACTACAGTGCTAGTCTCCATGTATTTACAAGTCCTTGTAAATACTAATACAGGTTGGATTTTACATTACTAGATGTCAGCTAATGACTGTGATTAATTTCTTCTCTATCTTGCTTAACATTTCCATGAATGATCCAAATCATCTGATGTCAAGTTATGTCGGAGTATGTTTCATCAAAAACTCAACTCTGGTGAACTTTCCAAAGAATGACAGAGGATCATTTTTATGTAAATGGATAGAGGTGCATTTTTGATGTATATCTAAGTATCCATGTGAAAGCAGAGTTATAAGAAAGTCTATTTATAAGCAAAGCTAACTAACTATAGATTTGTGTTTATGTGGTTATCCATCTGTGTCCCTAAGTGCTGCTTGCTTGGAGTAGAGTGACTCCAGTCTAATCGTACTACAGGAATAACATCAGTGTGTACAGTGTGACATCACTAATCCTTGTGTACAAAACAGTGAGTGTGTGTGCGTTCACGTGTCTCAGTGATGGCCAAAGGTTTGTGGACACCTGTGCATCACACCCGTATGTGGGCCTTCCCCAAACTGTTGCCACAAAGTTGGAAGCACACAATTGTATAGGATGTCGTATGCTGTAGCATTACAATTTTCCTTCACTGGAACAAAGAGGCCCAAACCTGTTCCAGCATGACAATGTCCCTGTGCACAAAGTGAGGTCCATGAAGACATGGTTTACCAAGTTTGGTGTGGATGAACTCGAGTGTCCTGCACAGAGCCCTGACCTCAATCCCACTGAACACCTTTGGGATGAATCGGAAAGCCAACTGCGCACCAGACCTCCTCGCCCAACATCAGTGTCTGATCTCACTTGTGGCTGAATGAGAAAATCTCCACAGCCATGCTCTAAAATCTAGTGGAAAGCCTTCCAGTATTGGAAGTGATGGCCTAACATTTTTTCCACGTCATCCACCCGAAAACTCTGAATTTATATTCATGAATTATTTGCTGTCTTAGCTGTTGCTTTTGTTTGGGTAAAAGAATGGCTTAGTCTGGTTTGTGTGTGTGTACACTGCCCACTGACCCATTTTTGACCACTTTATTTATTAAAGAGAGGTGGTGCACTCAGAGTTACACAAATACAGGCATAGAGGTCTGACTGAAGGTGTTACCTTTTTTTGCACAGATTTTTTGGGTATAAACTTTAGATCATACACAACAATTCATTAATTAATTTGTTAATCTTGAGTAACTACAGTGCTGTTAAAAGTTATCCAATACCAACTGGGCCTGTGTGAAAATGTATTTGCCCCCGTAGTTACTAATTCCCCAAATCTATGAAACTGCATTCATAATGGGGTTCAGCTGGACTAGACACAACCAGGCCTGATTACTGCAAACCCTGTTCAATCACATCAACACTTAAATAGAACTTTTTCAACTGCATGAAGTTGGTTAAAAGGTCTTACCCAGTAACACACTATGCCAAAGATGAAAGAAATTCCAGAAATGATGAGGAAATTCATTCAAATGATTATTGAAATACATCAGACTGGGAAGGGTTGCAAAGCTATTTCAAAGGCTCTGGGACTCCAAAGAACCACAGTGAGAGCCATTATCTCCAAATGGAAAAACTCAGCACAGTACTGAACCTTCCCAGAAGTGGCCGACTTTCCAAAATTCCTCCAAGAGCACAGTAACTATTCATCCAGGAAGTCACAAAAGAGCCAAGGACAACATCAAAGGACCTACAGCATCTTGCATCAATAAAGGTCACTGTTCATGACTCCACTATCAGAAAGACACAGGGCAGAAATGGCATCCATGGAAGAGTGGTGAGGTGAAAACCCACTCAGATGAACATTAAGGCTCATCTGAATTTTTCCAAAACACACCTTGATGATCCTCAAACCTTTTGGGAGAATGTTCTGTGGATTGATGAGTCGAAAGTGGAACTGTTTGGAAGACAGGTGTCCCGTTACATCTGGCATAAACCAAATATACAATTCCACAAAAAGAACATCATACCTACGGTCAAACATGGTGGTGGAAGTGTGATGGTGTGGGGATGCTTTGCTGCTTCAGGGCCTGGACAACTTGCAATAATTGAGGGAAACATGAATTCTGCTCTCTACCAGAAAATCCTAAAGGAGAATGTCCGGTCTTCAGTCCGTAAGTTGAGACTAAAGTGCAACTGGATTATGCAGCAAGACAATGATCCAAAGCATAGGAATAAATCCTAGTCCTAGAAATAAGTGAAAGTCTGATCTCCAGTTATCAGAAGCGTTTGATTGCAGTTATTGCTGTTAAAGGTGGCACAACCAGATTTTAAGTTTAAGGGGGCAATTAGTTTTTCACATGGGTGATAGGTGTTGGATAACTTTTTTTGCTTCAGTAAAAAATGTTTAAAAATTTAAAACTGTGTTGTGCGTTTACTCAGGTTGCCTTTGCTTTATGTTGTATTTAGTATGAGATATACACAAAAAAATCAGGACGGGGGCAAATACTTTCCCAGCACTTTATCCTACTCAGGGTAGCATGTCCAGAGCCTATCCCAGGAACAATGGTCCATCTCAGTTATGCACAATATAGGATAATTAAATATATTTGTTACTAATATTATATATTAGTAAATATTGTAGCCTTTTGGGATTTATTTTTTATCCTAACAAATTATACATTGTGCAGTTCTAGTTGTACAGAGGGTGTGTACTCGGCTGAGCATAGAACCCAGAACACACACAAACACACACACACACACACACACACACACACACACACACACACACACACACACACACACACACACACACACACACGCATAATCCCCTCCCCCTCATTCAGTTCTGGTTAACAGACAGCCTTCCTCTGATTAATCCTCCTCATAGTCTAATCAGATTGGTTGACCTTTGACCCTCGTGGTGTTTGAAAATTCTCTCTCAATGTCCTCTTCATTTTGACATGCAGAATCTCACTGGTGCTGTTCACAAAGAATTGGGGGATACACTTCAAATCAAGTTACCTGCCATGACAGGTCATTCATGTTAGATGGACTTGATAGTTGGTAGTTGGACTGGTATTTGTGACATGCTATTTCTTTCTTTGAAGGTAAATAGTGGCGTTCATTCCTAGATAAAAAGTCTCCATACATAGGGGAAATTAACACTTCTTAGCAAACTTTTTCGTTCTTAGTTTATATTATATATTTTTTTCAGATAACCTTTAAGAACGCCTTTGACAAAAGAAGAACGTATTGAAATCATTCGGATCGGGAAGCTGTCGTAAGGTTGTGATGAACTTTAACAGGAAACATGGCAACCGCATCACACACGACACTGTATCCAAAAATATTAACAAATTCAGAAAGACTGGAAGTGTTGCAGACCAACCGAGAAACATCCACTGATGAAGGCACAACCAGCGTAGTGCCGGTCAAACATAGTCCCCTATGTATGACTTTTGGGACACCTTGTCGATTGCACTGGGACCTTCAAGAGGAGCAGTGGTAGCTCAGCGGTTAAAATGTTGTACTTCTGACCAGATGGTCGTGAGTTCAAATCCCAGTACTGCCACTGCTGGGCCCTTGAGCAAGGCCCTTAACCCCCAATTGCTCAAATGTATAAATGAGATGAACGTAAGTCACTTTGGATAAGGGTGTCTGCCAAATGTAATGAGGACATTTTACAGAAATATGTCGGGGGGTTTTTTTTTGTTTGTATTTTTGCTCTCTTGGACTATTGGCCATAAATGAAATGAAAGGCTAGCGGTGATAAAATAAGCCAAGAATATGAAGTGAAGTGAAGAATGAAGGCTTTTAGGCGCACATATATACATTTGATGTTAACTGAAGCGATTGTCGTACGTTGCAGATGAGGTGTTCTAACTAACACCTTCACAGCTTAACATATTACAAGACCGTCTCATAATAATACAAGTTGCTGCATTACAAACAAGTCTCACCTGCCTTAAAACCATATATCTAGCTCTTTAGGACCAAAACTTAGGGTTGTTACCCTAACTGTAACTTTATCAGTACTGCAGTAACAATTACATTAAAAGGAGAAGAAAAGAGATGTAAAAGTACATGTTAAGATGTTGTGCTACTGATTGGAAAGTCATAAGTTCAAATCCCAGCACTGACACTTTTGGGCACTTGAGCAAGGCCCTTAACCCTCAACTGTTCAGATGTATAAATGAAATAAATGTAAGTCGCTCTGGATAAGGGCGTCTGCCGAATGCCATAAATGTAATGTAATGTAGAATTTAGACAGCAGTAGTGCCTCAGCTTGGAGAAATTGTAAACCCTTATACTAACGCCATTTTGCTGTTGTTTACAATCCCTCACAGCTCTATCAGATACATTTGGCTAGACATCAGGGCTACACTGTTTCCAAACAGATCCAGTGACTATTGATCTTTACTACACTGTGTCCAGTTTTGAGGATGAGGATATTGCCATGAACAAATGTGTTATTGGTATTTGAAAAAAGGCTGCTAGTTGGCTGCCTTTGCATCATGTGTTTTGTTTACAAGACCATGTGCTGATGTTTTAGTTCTAGTCCTGTCTCTGCCCTGTCCTGTCAGTGGTTTGTTGCCGTATTGTGTTCACATGTTCTATGTCTTACTGCAAAGTCTTCTCGAGTTTTGTGCTACTCAACATTATTTTTCTACTTATACTCCATCTTTAGACCCTCGCCAGTGTTACCATTTATGAATATGGATATTCCTATGATTACCTTGTCTGCCTGTGCTTTGACCCCCGCTTTGACCTCGGAGTATTGGATTGCCCTTAATAAAACCCATGCTGAGTTTATGCACTCGTGTTTTGCCTCATTCACCCGGTTTGTTGGGTTTTTTTGCTTTTATAGTTACTCAATGCTGTAAGAATCATCTGGAAAGTGAGACTAAAATGGCGCTAATGAGAGTTTGTCATGTGCTTAATCTACTTAGGCACTTGATTAGCTGATGGTTATAGTTAGAATGGAGCTTAGTAAAAATACTCCACCTAAACAGGGTTTAAGGCGTGTTGTCTGGAGTGGACATGCTAACTTGATCTTAACCTTTTAGGTGGATTCACGCCTTCTAATCTCAAAATCACCTGTTTGGGACTCTCACTTCCTGCCCATCTCTCTGTTGCGGGTGGATGATATAGCCAAGTGCAATAAATCAGGTCAGATTATGTTTTCATGAGAGCAACTATTAGCAGTACTACTGACCTGGTAATTGTTTTCTAAAAGAGAGATATGTATCAGTTGTTATACCAGTTACCAGTTTAGATAGTTTTCAGTATTGAAGTTCAATTTGTTAGGTTTTCTCAATGTGCAGAGAACATTGTTACATTTAGAAACATTCGAAATGTGTTAACACTAATTTTCATAACATTCGTTTCGTAATACCTGGGAATGCTGGGAATGTTGTCTAAGCCCCATTGTAAGACATTAGATGTTTTCAGAACATTGCAGGAATATGAGTTGCTCCATTATGCAATGCTACTGTTGCTGTGGCAGAGCACTGAGGGTAATGCAGTGCTGATCAATCTCAGGCTAATCTTTTTCAGGGGCAGAGGTGGTTGCTTTAAGACTAAAATGTCATTAAAATGTGGCAATGAAATGTTTACCAAAGTGTCTATATTATTCATGGTGGAAGTCAATATTTTAGCAAATTAAATGATCAGTGCAGTAACACGGAAGCCTGTGTGTCTCTGGGACTCAGTGGCATTTTCAAGTACTATGTGTTTTAATGGGATGAAAGATTAACGTTCTTTGGACAACAGGTTTTTAACACGCCATTTTGAGCCCCACCCGAAAGCAATGCATCTCTGGAGTTTTGCACAGGAAAAAAAAAAAAAACATCCCAACCTCATGGCTGAGGCCAGCTATCAGCGCCAGTTGAAATCGCTCGTTAGCTGAGTAGCATAATCCAAAACAGTTTTACTCAACAGTATATCTTGTTATTTTATCTTTGTAATATGTAAATATTGTAAATAAACTGTAAGTATAAAGTTCTGTTTGATTGTTTGCATTCATTTCAGAAATTTGTTGTTTATAAGTCCAGCTAGCTGTCACTTCCTTCTAGCAGCTTAGCTGTGCTTTAGCACAAAATGGCAGACACTGCTAATGTTGACCTGATTTTATAAAAGTCTTTTGATGCTCATATGTCTGAGGAGAGACTGAAAATTGAGCAAAAAGGCAGCATACTCTCTTACTAGATCACTAGATTGACTGTGTTTATTATTAGTCTTAGATTATGTGACACAGACACATCGGCCATACAAGTCCCTGTGAAGGAGCTGTTACTATAGAAACGATAACGTACTGGAACGAGCGCATTAATATAAACCTCACGTTCATGTTACGTACTGCATTCTGATTTGAGGTCTTGAGTAATTGTAGACTTTGTGTATTAGAAATGTTCTTTTGTATACAAGATAACTAATAAGTTTGCAATGTTATCTTTCCTTCTTTCCCTTTCCCTGTGTCTATTCTTTCTTCTCTCTGTTTATATCCTTCTGTTTCTTTCCTGTTTCTTTTCTTCTCTCTGTCGTTTTTCTCTCTTTTCTGAATCTCTCTCTCTCTCTCTCTCTCTCTTCAGATCATGTCCCGGACGATTTGAGAGACCCATTCTATGTGGATCAGTATGGTGTTGAGCACATTAAGCCTCCCGTGCTGGACCTGCTGCTCTCGGCTGAGCTCTACTCGCGCGTGTGTGCCTTCCTCTCGCTGGGCGAGCAGTCCACCACGTGCCACACACATCACTCGGTCCTGCAGGTGCTTGCCCGTCACTGCATCCATGTCCTGGAGCCTGACGGCACGCCTGTTACACACCACGACCTCATCTCCGCCCCCATCAGGATGGTGAGGGTGTTTGAGTGCTGACCCTTGACCTTTTGCCAAATGGATCTGTGCATAATGATTGGTTTGGTGTGTGTGTGTGTGTGTGTGTGTGTGTGTGTGTGTGTGTGTGTGTGTGTGTGTGTGTGTGTGTGTGAGTCAGTATGGGAGAACTGGCTGGCCACACAATGACCATCTGCTCACAGCCTGCTGTGTGTGTGTTGCTTTGTGTAATTAGAGCTGAACAATAGGCAAAATTTTCACACACAAACACACACACATACACACACACAGCATGAGCATGCTAACTGCACTTGTGCTAAACTCATCCAAAAAGTTATTGGATGGAGAACAGGAAATACTCTTTACTAATCAAAACTGCGTCAGCCAGTGACTCCAAAACATATTGCGTACTATGCTGTAAAACCTTTTTTTTAAACATGCACTGATTTTTCTTGTTGTAAGATGAACCTAAAATGTCACTTTTGCCATGTGTGAGTTAATTTGTAGTGTTTGTTATTTCACTTCGAATTAGGTTTTACATTACATTTGAAGAAGTCACAGAACAAAGTCTTATAAAGCATTCCATTTAACCTGCAGGCACCCTGTTAATGGTTCTTGACTCTGTGTGTGTGTGTGTGTGTGTGTGTGTGTGTATACAGAGCTCCCACATCCCTCTGATTGATGCGCTGATGCTGGCATGTACAATGGAGATGATGAGTATAGAGCAGGTGGTGTCATGTCTTAAACGCTTCTCCACCTTTTCCCCCACCAAAGAGCTGCAGCGGCCCTTCCACATGGAGGAGGCCATGCTCTTCTGGATTAACAAGGTCAGTAATCCTGTGTGTGTGTGTGTGTGTGTGTGTGTGTGTGTGTGTGTGTGAACCTTGCAGCTTGCGTATTTATTGATTGTTTATTGAGATTAGTTATTTTTCTCCTTTATGGACATTAAGATCCACATTAGGGATATAAACAAATGGCTCCTTTTTAATGTTGGAAGAAACAACATTGCTGAACAAATAGTTGTATGCAAAGGTTGGGCAAAATTGGCCAAATTACATACAGTCATGTGAAAAAATAAGTACACCCCATGGAAATTGTTGGGTTATTTATTTATTATTATTATTATTTTTATTTATTTATTTTTTTTACATATTTGGACAAGCAAACATTTTATCCTCATTGAAACAGTGCCTATTAATAAAGATTAAATGACATAAAACTGACATTTTGTAGTAATTTTCACAATTTAAATTAAGATCAGTTACATTGAAAAAGTAAGTACACCCCTACATTTATCACACCTTCAAATATAATAATATTTATTAGAATATAATTATAGATATAATTATATAATCATATAATTAGAATCAGGTATTCATGATTGGGTGCCAGTGATTAGAACCTGCTTAGGGAGTGCAGGTGGAACCTGTCTTATTTATACCCCTCTCATATCTAGTGTCTGGTGTTCCCTTTGCTACTGAGGTGTGTGGTGTCATCATGCCAAGATCTAAAGAGTTCTGTAAGGCCTTCAGAAAAAAGGTTGTGGATGCCTATGAGTCAGGCAAGGGATTTAAAAAGATCTCCAAATTGTTTGAAATACATCATTCCACTGTGAGGAAAATAATCTACAAATGGTGCAGATTTCAAACGACTGCCAATTTGTCCAGGACTGGCCGTCCGAGCAAATTCAGCCCAAGAGCAGACCGTCTGATGCAAAAATAAATCTCCAAGAACCCCAAAAAATCATCACAAGATCTGCTATTGAGTCTTGCAACTGTTGGTGTCAAAGTGCATGCTTCTACAATCAGAAAGAGATTGCACAAATTTAACCTGCATGGGAGGCGTGCCAGGAAAAAGCCTTTGCAAGACTACAGTTTGCCAATGAGCATACAGGCAAAGACCAGTCCTTTTGGAATAATGTGCTCTGGACAGACGAATCAAAGATAGAGTTGTTTGGCCACAGTAACAGCAGACATGTTTGGCGCAGAAGACAGCTTTTCAGGAGAGGCACCTCATACTATCTGTGAAGCATGGTGGTGGAAATGTTATGGTTTGGGGTTGCTTCGCTGCCTCAGGGACTGGACAGCTTGCATTCATTGATTCAACTATGAATTCTGCATCATATCAAAGAGTGCTTGAAGATAATGTGAGGCCATCTGTCCGAAAGTTGAAGTTGAACGTTTCAACGTGATAATGATCCTAAGCAACCTAGCAAATCCAGCAAGGAATGGCTCAAAAAGAAGAAATGGAGGGTTATGGAATGGCCTAGCCAAAGCCCGGATTTGAATCCCGTTGAAATGTTGTGGGGGGATTTGAAACTGGCAGTACATGCAAGAAACATCTCAAACATCTTGCAACTGAAAGAATATTGCATAGAAGAGTGGTCAAAAATTCCAGCAAGCCTGGTGGACAATTATGCAAAACACCTACAAGAAGTTATTTCTGCTAAAGGGGGCAATACTAGCCAAGGCCAAGGGTGTACTTACAGTTTCCACAGAAGAATATCACAATATTGTGTTATTATATCTGTTGAATAAATGATTGAAAAAGCTAATTTTCCTTGTGGGTTTGTTCAAGTATATCAACTTCATTAATAGGCACCGTTTCAAAGATGATCAAATGTTTGCTGTCCAAATATGTAAACAAAAAAACAAAACAAAAAAAAACCCATTTCCATTGGGTGCACTTTTTTCACATGACTGTATGTTTTTTTTTTAATGAAAAGAAGTAAACACAAACTCTGCAGCAAACTATTTTCAAAAATTTTATTTTTTGTTAATGCACAGATATTTTATATTTGATGAACACAACAAATAGGAACAAAAATATGGTAACTGTGGTCTCTACTAATTCAGTACTTAGTAACACCTTTGGCAGATATCAAAGCTTACGAGCCCTTTTTGTATCCAGCTACAATTCTTTCTATTCTTGTTTAAGGAATTTTCACCCACTATTCCTTGCAAAATGTTTCTAGTTCTATGATATTTTTGGGCCATCTTACATTCACTGCATGTTCAAGATCCACCCACAGATTAGGGTAGCCAAAAAAAGAGACTGAAAAAGCTTCAGTTTGCATTTCTTGAAGTACAGTAGTTCCTGGTGGATTCTGCGATATGTTTTGGATCATTGTTCTGTTGTAGAAGCCAGACTCTTTTCAGCTTCAGTTTCTTGACTGATTGTGTCACATGTGCTTCCAGAATGTGCTGATATTGACTGGAATCCATTCTTCCATCCGTGCCACTGTGCCCAAACCATAATAGATCCAACCCCATGCTTAATAGTTGTCAAGGTGTTCTTTTCACCAAATACTACTCCTTTTTTCACCCAAACATACTTTTGGATACATCAGATGTTGACTTTTATGATGAGATATCAGGTAAGGTTTCCTTCTGATGACTCTTCCATGCAGATCATGTTTGTGCAAGCAACACCGCATAGTGGAATGGTGCACCGCCTCTTCAGTGTCAGCTAAACCTTGCTGCAGACCCTTGCACTCATATGTGGTTTTTGCTTTGCCTTTCTGGACAGCTTACAGGCAAGTGAATGTGAGAATTTTGCCTTGACTTGCACAGTTCCCCTTAACTGCCATTTCTTAATGACTGTGACACCCTTGGAGGGAAATGAGGTGGGAACGGATTTTCGTTTCATTTTGGGTTTATTTTTGGAGTGCTTTTCAGCGAGCCACTCATCCACACACTGTAAAATAAAGGAAGACCAAAACACACACAATTCTGCTCTACTGCAGCCCAGATGCATTCTCTCTCCTCTTCACTGCAACACACACTCACATAAAAAGATCCACATTACACACACATGTGTATGCTCATTCATGGAATTACTCGCTCCTTCTCCTGGACTCTGCCCTCCATTCACAAATGGCACTCAACCCTGCCTCCGCTGCCACAATGACATTTTGGACAGTGGAAATTGCGTACTGGAATTGCTTTGATATTTTTTTATATTCTTCCCCTGCTTTATAGGCATCAGTTAGCTACATTTGCAGATCCTCAGTCATCTGCTTAGAGGAACCCATGGTTGATGTGTGTTTGAAGAGTCAGAGAATTTACTATGCTTTATAATTGTCATCAACTGACTACTACTAATGACAATTCTTGACCCGCCAAGCAAGTCCTAACTTAAAGGATGTCCAAACCTTTACACATTCCACAATTGCTTTTTTAACCATTGTTTTTAAAGTCATTCAGAAATAACATTTTTGAAAATAGTTGCTGCAATTGTGTTTACTTTTTTCACTTCAAAAATCAATAAAATATGTCATTTCACCATGGGTGTATGTTTAAAAATATTGATAACTCCTGTGATGTGTTGTGTTGTATTTGTTTAGTCATATTTATACTTTAAGAAAAATAAATTTTAATATTAATTCTGAAAATCTTGATTATTAAGGGTTCAACAATCAATGCAGTAAGAATGCAGAAATGCAGAATGTTGTTCCTGTATGGCAACATCTGGAAAAATGACACTTTCAGACACTTCTCTGGTTACAGTCATGCCCCCTAGACTGGCGTAGTGCTGTGACTGGACAGTGATTGCATTTCAGTGTGACATGTTAGCAATGCATGGATGAAGGTGAAATGCAATGCAACTGGTACAGTACATTCAATTCTGAAGCAAAGTCAGCATTTAATTCTTAAAAAACAATCCCCTGCTGATTTGGTGTGACATATTTTCTTACATATTCTTCATATTTCAGATGAAAAGCAATACCTTTCTGCAGTGCTTAATTTGTAAATCTGCAGGTCCCGGAACAATAAGAGGGTAGTGATCAGGCAAGTCGAGAGGCATGCGAAAGGTCACGGTCCCCAAACTTACAGACACGTAAAAATCCTTCTAGAATTTCACGTAGCCAACGATATTCAGTGCTGATGGGTAGGCCTATGTAATTACTCACACTGGTACATCAACGTAATGAGTTTATAGCAGTGAGTATTCTCAGTACAAAAAGAAATATTTATGGATTGCACATTCAGCTTATGTGTGGTCACCTCAGTTAGCTACAAAACACATTTGCCCAAAGCACTTTGAAAACAAAGCTACATTTCATACAGTAGGCCTTCATATCAGTGTCCTCCTCCTTTTCCCTGTGTCCCTCACGCATCCATGAGGACAAATGGCTCAGGATTGAACTTTGTAAATGGTGGACCCACAATGTTCAAAAACATCAGAGACGAGATGGTGGGGATGAGAAGGGATGCACGCTGCGAGCTACAAATGAGACTGATTTTGTACAAACCCTGCTCGCGCTCCACTCGAGACCGGTGTGATATTCACAGTAGCCAGCAACTGCTTCAGTTTTTCTGGAACTTTTTGTCTGTTTGAGTCCCTGTACTCCCTAAAAGCCCGAATGACTGTACATGGGCTGTTCACTCTATTTAATTCCTGTCAGTCTAACTTTCAAAGCCATGCGCAGATTAACAGCATTTAGCTTCTTAAGCGCTTCTAAAAACCTTCCACAATCAGGCGTTATCACTGCTAGTCGTGGGAATGTTCACCAAACTGCTTCAAGTAACCTGCAGCCGCTCGCTCTCTAAAACTATATAAAACTAAAACTATTTGTTTTTATAATATTGCTGTGTGAGCTTTTAAACATCCAGCTGTAGAGGCGGGGGATTCCAATAGAAAGCGCTCCGGAAGCATTCCGGAATGCAGGTGTGCTATAGTTTGGAGGTGCCGGATCCTGTTCCGGCAGGATCCGTCTCAAATTAAGCACTGCCTTTGTATATTGAATTTAAAATTTTCTCTGGGCAATTGGTGCAATTGAATCTCCCTGGCCTGGAATCCTCTCCATATTCCTTGGTATGACTCTTGAGTTCTAAACTTGTGTGTGTGTGTGTGTGTGTGTGTGTGTGTGTGTGTGTGCGTGTCTGTCTGTTTTAGGTTATTTCAAGAACCAGGGAGATCTGTGAGAAGGAGTTCAAACTGAAGCAACAGTTGATGGACTCACCATGTCATCAAAAGGTACAGACGACCAATCACAGGTCATTACTGCAGCATTCACCTAATAATAGACATCCTGCAGTGTCCCCCTCAACTGGTTCGGGGTTGGTGTATCCATATAGGCAAACAATGCATTTGTGACCAAACATACCAAAACTATTCTACTATCTATTAGGAACTTGATCACATGGTATGTCAGTTTGTGGAGCAAATGTAAGGCCTCAGCATACTTAATGCAATGATGACATCTGTGAGGGTTATGTAATGAGAAAACCACCTTCGTGAGCTTTCAAGATTGCATACTCACTATGGTTTTGTATCAGCCATTATGTATGAGTGCTCCAGTACTGCAGGTGGTGCTAATAAACTTTCTTACACAATACAGAAAAAGTACAGCTTATTTTATTCCATGTTTACAAAGAAAAAGTGGTCTCAGGTGGTATGTGAAACCATTAAATAAACTGAGGGTTGAGGAAAGCAAGTTTAGCATGCTAGTGAAACCTATGCAATGCATTTAAAACCATTTGTGTGTCTTTGTGTGTGAATCTAGCCACAGGAGGTCACAAGCCAGTGTACTTTTTGTGCCGGTCCCAAGCCCGGATAAATAAAGAGGGTTGTGTCAGGAAGGGCATCCGACGTAAAACTTTTGCCAAATTCAATATGCGAATCACTAACATGACTTCCATACCGGATCGGTCGGGGCCCGGGTTAACAACAACCGCCATCGGTGCCGTTGACCTACAAGGCACTGGTGGGAATTGGGCTACTGTTGGTCGAAGAAGGAGAGGAGGAAGGTGTGTTAGAGGAGGAAGGCGTGTCCGTAGGCAGAGAGAGAAGAGGAAAGGCAAGAGTTTAGGACTGAAAGTAGGGACTTTGAATGTTGGTACGATGACAGGTAAAGGCAGAGAGCTGGTAGATATGATGCAGAGGAGGAAAGTCGACATTCTGTGTGTCCAGGAGACCAGGTGGAAAGGGAGCAAGGCTAGAAGCATTGGAGCAGGGTTTAAACTGTTTTATCATGGGGTGGACAGGAAGAGAAATGGAGTAGGAGTGATCCTGAAGGAGGAGTGTGTGAAAAATGTTCTGGAGGTAAAGAGAGTGTCAGATAGGTTGATGAGTCTGAAGCTGGTGGAGGTGAGAGAGTGGTGATAGGGGCAGACTTTAATGGACATGTTGGTGAAGGGAATAGTGGGGATGAGGAAGTGTTGGGCAGGTTTGGTCTTCAGGTAAGGAACCCAGAAGGACAGAGGTTGGTAGACTTTGCTAAAAGTATGGAGATGGCTGTGGTGAACACGTACTTTCAGAAAAGGCAGGAACACAGGGTGACATATAAGAGTGGTGGCAGGAGCACACAGGTGGACTATATCTTATGTAGACACTGTAATCTGATGGAGATTAGCGATTGCAAAGTAGTGGTAGGAGAGAGTGTAGCTAGACAGCATAGGATGGTGGTGTGTAAGATGACTCTGGTGGTGAGGAAGATGAAGAGAGCAAAGGCAGAGCAGAAGACAAAGTGGTGGAAGTTGGAAAGGGAAGAGTGCTGTGAGGTTTCCAGGGAGGAGTTGAGACAGGTGGTCAGGAGGTGCTTCCAGATGACTGGACTACTACAGCCAAAGTGATCAGGGAGACAGGTAGGAAGGTGCTAGGTGTGTCATCTGGAAGGAGGAAAGAAGACAAGGAGACTTGGTGGTGGAATGAGGAAGTTCAGGAGAGTATCCAGAGGAAGAGGTTAGCTAGGAAGAAGTGGGACAGTGAGAGGATGGAGGAAAGTAGACAGGAATATAGGGAGATGCAGCGTGAGGTTAAGATAGAGGTGGCAAAGGCCAAACAGAAAGCTTATGAGGACATGTATGCAAGGTTAGATAGTAAGGAAGGTGAGAGGGATTTGTATCGGTTGGCGAGGCAGAGGGATAGAGATGGTAAGGATGTGCAGCAGGTTAGAGTGATTAAAGATAGAGATGGAAATGTGTTGACAGGTGACAGGAGGGTGAGGGAAAGATGGAAGGAGTACTTTGAGGAACTGATGAATGAGGAAAATGACAGAGAGAGAAGAGTAGTAGAGGCAAATATTGTTGAGCAGGAAGTAGAAAGGATTAGCAAGGGTGAAGTTAGGAGAGCTTTGAAGAGGATGAAGAGAGGAAAGGCGGTTGGTCCTGATGACATATGAGTGGAGGTATGGAAGTGTCTAGGAGAGATGGCAGTAGAGTTTTTAACTAGGTTGTTCAACGAGGTGTTAGAGAGTGAGAGGATGCCTGAGGAATGAAGGAGAAGTGTTTTGGTGCCGATTTTTAAGAACAAGGCAGATGTGCAGAGTTGTGGAAACTACAGAGGTATTAAGCTGATGAGCCATACAATGAAGTTGTGGGAAAGAGTAGTGGAAGCAAGGCTAAGGGGAGAAGTGAGCATTTGTGAGCAGCAGTATGGTTTCATGCCAAGAAGGAGCACTACAGATGCAATATTTGCTTTGAGAATGTTGAGGGAGAAGTACAGAGAGGGTCAGAAAGAGCTGCATTGTGTCTTTGTAGATTTAGAGAAAGCGTATGACAGGGTGCCAAGAGAGGAGCTGTGGTATTGTATGAGGAGGTCTTGAGTGGCAGAGAAGTATGTTAGAGTGGTGCAGGATATGTATGAGAGCAGTAGGACAATGGTAAGGTGTGCGATAGGTGTGACAGAGGAGTTCACGGTGAAGGTGGGACTGCATCAAGGATCGGCTCTGAGCCCCTTCTTGTTTGCGGTGGTGATGGACAGGCTGACAGATGAGGTCAGACAGGAATCTCCATGGACTATGATGTTTGCGGATGACATTGTGATCTGTAGTGAGAGCAGGGAGCAGGTGGAGGAAAGTCTAGAGAGGTGGAGGTTTGCTCTGGAGAGAAGAGGAATGAAGGTTAGTCGCAGCAAGACAGAATACATGTGTGTGAATGAGAGGGATCCAAGTGGAACAGTGAGGTTACAGGGAGAAGAGATAAAGAAGGTGCAGGATTTTAAGTACTTAGGGTCAACAGTCCAGAGCAACGGGGAGTGTGGAAAAGAGGTGAAGAAGCGTGTGCAGGTTGGAATGGGTGGAGAAAAGTGTCAGGTCTGTTGTGTGATAAAAGAGTACCAGCAGAATGAAAGGAAAGGTGTACAGGACAGTAGTGAGACCAGCGATGTTGTATGGTTTGGAGACAGTTGCACTGAGGAAAAGACAGGAGGAAGAGTTAGAGGTAGCAGAGCTGAAGATGTTGAGGTTCTCTTTGGGAGTGACGAGGATGGATAGGATCAGGAATGAGTACATCAGAGGGACAGCACATGTGAGATGTTTTGGAGACAAAGTTACAGAGGCCAGGTTGAGATGGTTTGGACATGTTCAGAGGAGGGAGAGTGAATATATCGGTAAAAGGATGCTGAGGTTAGAGCTGCCAGGCAGGAGGCCGAGAGGAAGACCAAAGAGAAGGTTTATGGATGTAGTGAAGGAGGACATGAAGGTAGTCGGTCTGAGAGAAGAGGATGCAGGGGATAGGGCTAGATGGAGGCAGATGATTCGCTGTGGCCACCCCTGAAGGGAACAGCTGAAAGGAAGAGTGTGTCTTTGTAATGGCTTTACAAAGACTCATGAAGGAGTCTGTGTCTTTGTGCCTGCTCTGAAGGCTGCTCCTGAAAGTCAGCCATCTTTGAATAAATCAGCTTGGGCACGGCCCATTTGTAATGAACCATGAATCTCAGGCTTGACCATGTAGTGTGTTCGTCCTTGAAGTTCACCCAGCTGCCACATGCACAACATAGTGAGTTCATCTCATAGTGAGCGGATATCTTCTCCATATGAAGTATGCTGAGGTCTATGCACACACTTGGTTAAGAAATGTGTCAGTCTTCATTCAAGCCACCTCTAGCCTTGCCCCCACCCCTAATGAGCCTGTGGTAGCCTACTGTTGATATGAAACAGCCATGTATCAAAAGTAATGATGTTAAGAAGTAGCTGGATTTGAATCTAGACTCATATACTGTCATGTGACTCATGTGTACCTGTGAAAAATGGCCAGAATGACAAAATAGCATGCTCCTGCCCTGGATTCCCTCGTTCACTAAGTATGTGACTGTTTCATTTTACCCTGCTGTCTGATCAGATTAAAGCGGTCCTATTCTATTCTATTCTACTCTATTCTATTCCTGTCCACCTGCTTGATGTTTAACCTCTCACCTTTGACCTTTTTGCTACTGTTCCTGTTTGTCTCCTTTGCCCTGCCCCTTCCTGTTGGATAGTCTCCCTCCAAATGGTACTGGAAGCTCGTGCCTGTAAGTGATATGGTGCCTCCTCTCTGCCTCCTGCATTACACTTGAGTGTGTGTGTGTGTGTGTGTGTGTGTGTGTGTGTGTGTGTGTGTGTGTGTGTGTGTGCGTGTGTGTGTGTGTGTTAGGGGGGGGATGCAGGGCAGGAAGGTTGGTGTGTTGTCAGATCTGTAATTGTGTAGTCATGGTCCATGTTGTCATAACAAATCTCTCATTCAACCACATGCATTTATCGCTCTGCATCTCAATCTGTCTGGTCTCTCTCATTTTTTTCTCTATCTTTGCCCATTTTCCTCATTCTGTTCTTTCTTTCTTTCCTTTGTCTGCATGTGCCTGTGTCCTCATCTCTTTTCACTCTCTCTGTCAGCCTGACTTTATGAATGCATTGGCCCATTGCATGTTGGAGCCAGTGGAGTTTGATCGTGTGGTACAGTATTCGTCCATTTACTCATCCATTGGTTCATTTATTTACAGTACTTACTCATGCCTTGCTGTTGTGTTGGGAATGTATGCCGCATTGCATTGTGGGGCAGGATTGTCATCTTCTGATTAATATGGTGTCAGGTTTTTTTTTTATTATTTAATCAAAGTGTTTTAATTACATTGAAGTGTAAGTCTGTGGAGAAAAGAAGATAGAAAGAGTAGCAAATTAAACAAATATGACACAGTAACCAAGCAGTTAAAATGACTTGTGTTGCTCAGATATGTGGGGAAAAAATGAAGGCTTATTCATATACTTAAAGGAAGTGTTAGGCTCAATTTAGTGCATGCACTATCATTTAGAGAATGACTTTACATGAAAGCCCATGGCATGTACCAGTAATTCTGGAGGGTACTGGATATATAGTATATAACTTACAATTTGCAATGCAAATGCAAAATATTTGCAAAAAATCAGTGCAATGCAGCCTAATAGTTGCTAACCTGATAGTTAATTACCCAACTACGTAGAATGTAGTACAGATCTGGAATAAACAATCATTCATTTATAAAGTGGTGAGATATCCCTCTTATACCTCTAGTAAGAGGGATGTATATCCTTAATATTTAATGCTCTGTAAGGTGAGTAAGTGTGTGTGTGTGTGTGTGTGTGTGTGTGTGTGTGTACTCTGATCTCTGTTTGTCGCCACCTCCTTAGGTACGTTACCGTAGAGACCACGTGTCTAGTCGTATTCTCCCTCATCTGCCAGTGGTGGAGGATCTGATGAAAGACCTGTGTGATGGTGCCGCCTTGCTAGCCATCATCCATTACTACTGCCCTGAATACATGAGACTAGAGGGTAAAAACAAACACACACACACACACACACATACATCATGAGCTGACTCATGACCATAGATTTTGGTGGGGAAGGCCGATATTAATAATGGCATAGCCCCAAACAAAATTAAGTTGCTGGGCTGTCACACTTCACATTTGCTATAAGCTACTATCTAGTGAAATTTCAGAATAAGCCTGTAATAGGTCACTACAGTGCTCACACAGATCTACAGACATTATTCACTCCATAGTCCCTGTTTCCCTCTCCCAAATTTTGCAATATATCTTAAAATAGAAATGGTTCTGTACATCATAAACACACTGTCTGCACTTACACTTAGCTTTGTTTGTGGAATTGCACAACATCTAGAAAGGTGAGCAAATCAATGGAACATAGGTTAATATACGTTAAATAGCAACATTTTTTTTTAATTGTTGGCCATATAAAAGAGGTAATTAATTTTATCTGTTTCTTTCTTTTGTCCTCAGATATCTGCTTGAAGGAAGTTTTGTCTCTGTCTGACAGTGTGTATAATATTCAGCTCCTAAGTGAGTTTTCCAATGAGTATCTGAACCGCTGTTTGTATCTGCGAACTGAAGACTTGCTATATGCTCCAGCAGTGTTAAAGGTAGGAACACGCGCACACACACACACACACACACACACACACACACACACACTCAAATTACATTTTACCTCTCACATTCATGTTTACATCTCATATTCAATGCTTTTACCTTACATTTCCTAGTTTTACCTCTACTTACATTACATTTTACCTCTAGTAATATTACTTTTTAAACATAATTTCTGAAATTAATAATTTCTACCTCACATTCCATACTTTTACTTAACATTCATTACATTTACCTCACATTTACTTTTCTTACCTCACATTCTCTGCTTTTACTTTCACAACATTAATCTTTCCCACATTCTTACATTTTTTATTTATTACTTTTACCTCACAGTCACTGAATATAACACTCATTCTTTGGTTTTACTTTAGATCTTACATCCACTACTGTTACCTCACATTCACTACTGTTATCTCATATTCATTACTTTCCTTCACAATTTCCTACTTTTACCTTACATTCTCTACTTTTACTTCACTTTCACTACTTTTACCTCACATTCACTAGGTTTCCTCTTACATTCATTATTTTACCACTCATAATAACTACTTTTCCCTCACACTCACCAATTGTACTTCATATTCACTATTTCTACCTTACATTCACTACTTTCAGCTCGCATTACCTAGTTTTACCTCACATTCTCTAATTTTAGCTCACGTTCACTACTTTTACCTTGCATTCTCCAATTTTACCTTGCATTCTCTATTTTTACTTCACATCCACTAAATTTACCTTTCACATTCACTGCTTTTACCTCACATTTCTCTACTTATACCTCACATTACCTACTTTTACCTCGCATTCTCTACTTTCACCTCTCACTTTCACTACTTTTACCTCACATACCCAACTTTTACCTCAATTTCACTAGGTTTCCTTTCACATTCTCTACTTTTACCATTCTCGTTCTCTACTTTTACCTCACATTCACTACTTTTACCATTCACATTCACTACTTTTAGCTCACATTCACTACTTTACCATGCACATTCACTACTTTTACATTTCACATTCACTACTTTTAGCTCACATTCACTACTTTACCATGCACATTCACTACTTTTACATTTCACATTCACTACTTTTAGCTCACATTCACTACTTTTACCATTCACATTCACTACTTTTAGCTCACATTCACTACTTTTACATTTCACATTCACTACTTTTAGCTTTCACATTCACAATTTTTAGCTCACAATTCTCTATGTATACTTCACATTACCTACTTTTGCCTTGCACTCTCTTTTACCTCACATTCTCTACTTTACCTCTCATTTACTACTTTCACCTCATTTTCAGTCATTTTACTCTTAACATTCTCTACCTTTACCTCACTTTCACTACTTTCACCTCTCATATCCCACTTTTTACGTTACATTCACTAGGTTTCCCCTTGCATTCACTATTTTACCACTCACATTCACTATTTTTATCTTGTTTTTACAGTTTTTTACGATAACTTTGGCAACATTTTCAGAACCTTGATGTCATTTTTGAGACACAAAAACTCAAAATAGTCATCACTTGTAACACAGGCTGTCCAATGTTCAAAACATTGCATTGTGCATTCATATCTTTAAAGATACTATGCATTTGCAGAATCATTGGTTCAAATAACTCATTTATCATGAAATACCATAGGAACATTAATTTAGATGTCCCACTCACAAGATACCGATAGTTTCACTGTGTAGTTGTTCATACAGTCATTAAATGTTGTAGTAATTTATTGATGAAATACAATCAAATCACAACATAGGTTTCTTAGCTACAAAAAAGAAAAAAAATCTACAGTACAGTAAAATGTCAACTGAAAGGAGAGTATGGGGGTAAGTACAGGGTGATAAATTGTGGATGGGCCTGAAACCATGCTTGCACCATCTGACATTAACCCACACAATGACATTATGCCAGGTCACGCCATCAGCTCTACAGACCTGATTTAGCTCATTAAGGAAGGCTACAAGGAGAGCTGCATTATATGATCCAAGACTAGGTCTGTGTCCCACCACACTGTCTTCCAATATAGCCCCGCACATGGTGATGTTGGCCCCAGGTTGACCAGGTAGTTGGATGGTTGCCCGATGGCCAAAGAAATTCCTCTTGAATTCATAAAATCTCCTCCCTATCTTGGCCAGGTTGAAGCCTGCCAAATTCCAAAAAAGATGAATTTCTGATGGTTTTTGAGGTGAATATCATATCTGGCCCAAACCAAATTGACCACAGCCCGATCTTTTTGGTCAGTCAGAATTTTGGCTCTGTGTAATGTCAAATCTGAGAACATGGTCTGGAAAAGTGGTACATACCACAGAAACAGTGTCTGATAAAGAATGATGATGAAATACATACATCCATAGATGTATGTAGTCCAATTGGTTCATGTTCCACGGTAATTTGTGGCAGTGGATCTCGTTTTCCGGAAACATTTATGATCTAATCATGGAATATTATTTGTCAATTTCCATAACACTATGCATTAAGAGTAATGCAACAGTTACATATCATTTTGAGCAGTTGTATCAATTGATAGTTAGATCACAGTAATGAAATGAATAGACAGTCATCTCAGATGTAATGTGTGAATTGCATTTTGAAATGGTAATACGTTGATGTTATGTTGTGTAATTTTGAACAGGTGATTTTAGTTCAATGAACAAATTATTCAATTCAATTAAATTCAATTTTATTTGTATAGCGCTTTTAACAATAGACATTGTCACAAAGCAGCTTTACAGAGATACATAATTTTTGGATCTAAATTTTACATCGATAAATTTATCCCCAATGAGCATGCCAATGGCGACAGTGGCAAGGAAAAACTCCCTGAGACGACATGAAGAAGAAACCTTGAGAGGAACCAGACTCAAAAGGGAACCCATCCTCATCTGGGTGACACTGGATAGTGTAATTAGAAGTAAATCTCTTCTATAACTGTATGATACATGATATAAAGTCAACTGTGTAGTCAGGAGATTCGACACAGTCTCAACATGAAGTCTATTTTGCTGAAATCATGAACTGTCCACCAATGGAGACCCGAGCGCAAAGTCTGTTAGTGAATTGTTTGTGGAGGCTGTCCATATAGGCCCATCCTCAGCAACAGCGAGCGATCCCCAGCGAAGAGAACCCCAGAAGCAGGGCACCAGGATGAGCCAGGTCGTTTCAGAGAGAAGAACGGGTCAGGCCCATTGCCACCCCAGGAGCAACACACGTAGAACTTGTGATGTGACGATTTGATGTTGGTATCGTCCAAAATCTTCGCAGGCATTGGCGTCATCTGGAATCTTCTTAGAGGCTGGTTCTGAACTGGAGCTGGCACGTTCACAAGGATTAGCGTGGCTGCTGTTCATTGTATGTCAGGCAAAATGACCATGTGCATTTGTTATCATTTTAAAAAGAAGTACAAGGTCATGAGATGTGGTTAGGTGAATGCTAGGTCAAAGAAATGTGTATTTAATCTGGATTTAAACTGACATAGTGTGTCTGAACCCCGAACATTATCAGGAAGGCTATTCCAGAGTTTAGGAGCTAAATGTGAGAAAGTTCTACCTCCTTTAGTAGACTTTGATATCTTCGGTATTATCAGAAATCCAGAGTTTTGCGACCTTAAAGAGCGTGATGGATTGTAACATGATAGAAGATTGGTGAAATATAAAGGGGCTTGGCCGTTTAGGGCTTATTAGGTGAGTAGCAGAATTTTATAATCGATACGGAATTTATCAGGTAACCAGTGTAGTGATGATAAAATTGTGGTAATATGTTGATATTTTCGTGATCTGGTAAATTATCTAAGGGTTATGTGTATTGTATCCAAGCAGTTGGAAAAAGTGTTGAACAATGTGCATTTTGATCATTGGTTGTGAGTTTTGTGTCTATAGTTTACATTAACGTTCTGAAATTAGTGCCAAAGTGATTGTAAAAAACTATTTCACATCTCACTTTATCTCACATATTTTTACTCACCTACACAATGTAAGAACATTCTGATTGTATGTGAAACCTAAACTTAGAATTACAGTCTAAATGGCAAGTATGTACTCAGTCACAAATTCAGAAATTTTAGCAATATCAGCTGTCATGGTTTTTACAAGATACACAAATACAACTATTTTAATTTTGTTCCCTGCAGCACAATGTGATGGTTTACATAGCAGAGCTGTTTTGGTGGTTCGAGGTGATGAGGCCAGACTTTGTGAAACCCAAAGATCTACAAGACATCAAAGAAGGTGAGAAACACTTCTATAATTAATTCCTGTACAAAATACATTTTGTCTTCATTGTTCTGTTTTATGATATAAAAGCTTTATGCATTTTTCTATATAAAAATGTCAGAATGCTCTTTTTGCACACAATAATTTCCTGTTATAACAAAAACATGAAATCTATAACATGATTGTACTGTGAATTAACATTCACAGAATGACCTTGGTTCTGCATGAATTTGTTGTCTTCTCACACAAAACCTCTACATGCTGCCAGACATTTTTGTGACTTGCTTTCATATGTTTTTGTTACTAACTTTGAGATTATCGGTGCATCGAATTGATTGCATGCATATTTTGGGGTGGGCAGAAAGGATATCGGCATGAAAGGCAAAGAAATTCTCTTAATTTCTGCCAGTAAAATAATTCTACAGAACTCAATTTTGGCAGGTCTACAGAACTGTTTGGCTAGTGGATTAACATCTGATTATTCCACTTTGCAGTGAGAGCCTTGGCACAGCCAAAGAGCTCCCGCCCCCACATGCCTGTTTCAAACTTCACAAAACGTAGCTTCTTAAGCTCCTCCCCCTCAGTGGACTCCTTGACAGCAGGCCCTGTTAATGACACCTGTATCAGGTATTACCGCCCCCTGGAGGAATCTGCATCTGTGTAAGTCTCTTGTCTACCTTGTGTTTCTCTGTGTGCATACAGTGGGGTCCAAAAGTCTGAGAACATATTGAAAATCTGTTTTGTTTTGTTTTTAAACTGGAAATAAACAGAAAGTTTTAGAATTTTGATAATTCTAAAACAAAGAAAGAAAATTTTGCGGTCACTATTTAGATTTGTGATATTAAACTTGTTAACTCATTTGTATAAAAATTCAGATTTTCGATGAGTTGGATCCCTTCCATTGAAGCACATGAAGTTGAAGTTCAAACAACACAACGATGGATTTGATCTAACACGGATCAGGTTTTACACAAACTTGTGGCGTCTGGGTCAGCTCGAGGGCACACTGTCATTAAAGCATAAAGGGGACCTACCAAATATTAAGAAATTCTGAAATTCATGTAAATGTTTCTAAGATTCTAATTTTCACTCAAGTTATTGCTGATAATATCATTTGTAATGACAACCTTTGTGTTAAATTGAAACAGATGCATTTTCACTAGTGGTCTCAGAATTCTGGACACCACTGTACAGTTCCCTCCACTAATATTGGCACCCTTGGTAAATATGAGCAAAGAAGGCTGTGAAAAATTGTCTTTATTGTTGAACCCTTTTGATCTTTTGTTGCCAAAAAAAATTCACAAAAATACTCTGCTCTCATAGATATTAAACAATTGCAAACACAACACAGGTTTATCCAAAAAAATATTATTGTTAAATATATGTGTGCCACAATTATTGGCACCCCTATGAATTCATATTAGAAAAATATATTTGAAGTATATTCCCATTGATATTTTACATTTTTTAGTACATGGTCGGATGAAACCAAAATAGAGCTTTTTGGCAATAAACACCAGAGGTGCTTTTGGTGCACACAGAGAGGTAGCCATATGGAAAAGTACCTTATGCCCACGGGTAAATATGGTGGTGGCTCTTTAATGTTTTGGGACTGTTTTTCTGCCAGAGGACCTGGACATTTTGTTAGAATATGTGGCATCATGGACTCGATCAAATATCAACAGATATTAAATGAAAACCTGACTGCCTCTGCAAGAAAGCTTAAAATGGGCCGTGGTTGGATCTTCCAGCAGAACAATGATCTAAAACATACATCAAAATCAACACAAAATGGTTTACTGACCACAAAATCAAGGTCCTGCCATGGCCATCCCAGTCCCCTGACCTGAAACCCATAGAAAACCTGTGGGGTGAACTGAAGAGGAGAGTCCACCAGCATGGACCTCGAAATTTGAAGGAGATCAGGCATTATAGGAGAAGACTCAGAGCTGTTATGTTGGCAAGGGAGGTAGCACAAAGTATTAACTAATAGGGGTGCCAAAAATTGTCAAACTTTGTTTACGTTTTGACACATTTTGTTATGGTTTATATGTCATGTCTCCATCCCTGTCATGTTATTTATTGTCTCCTTCACATGTCATCATTATTCACAGTTGTTTTTAAGTTGTGCCAGACCTGTACCAAGCCTTTGATCTTTGTTCCTCGTTTCATGGTTTTGATCCTGTTTGATCTAAGCCTAGTTTATGTTGTTTGCTGATCGCCCGACCCTGTGCCTGTTTATTGACCAGGATTTGGATTCGTCTGCCTGCCTCTCTTCAATAAAAGCTTTAACTGCACTTGCATCCATCTCCACCTAGTTTACGTGACAGAATATTTCACCTAAACATGGATGCAGCAGGAAAGCGGAGGAGACGTCACGCCAAGATAACCATGCCAGCACTCAATTCGAATTATTTTTCTCAGTTGACTTTCATGTATCCTGCGCAATGCACGCCAAGCCATCCAGGCGAGCGAGTGTTCCATGGCCCTCTCTTTGGTTGGTGAGTGTGCGCTTTGGCTTAACCTATCGGGTCTCCCCAATAGCGAGATGCGGTGCATCGCAGGAGTGCCGGTGGAGACATTTTTGGTACCGCTGTTGCTTTGATGTAACAACACTGCAACAACAGAAAAAAGGAGGACGAGGCTCTCAAGCTGTGTCTGCCAAGGAATTCCATGCCGTGCTAGGCCCCCCGCGCGGCCACCAAATCCCCCCGCGGGACGTCATTTCCAGAATGCCGTCAGACCAAAACCTTGTAACAAGCCACCGGCTCAGCAGTGTAATCCCCCTTCTGCCAAGCCTTGGAGGAGAACGTCCATCGCCACAGCCATGGCCAAGAAACCCCCTAGCCCTGCTCCCTCTGACCCCAAAAGGAAGCGGCCGGCCTGATGCACAGCCCCAGGGGACCTTGAGTCCACGTTTTCGGGTGGCCAGCCCTCTGGACTCCAGTTTTGCCCTCCCGCCCAAGAGAAGCAGGCTTTCTGTTGGTGGGGTCACCTCCCCCGCCAGTGGGTGCCCACCCGGCATTCTTAGTGGCTTCACCGTTCCCACTGTTGCCCAGTGTTTTTTCCCCCTCCCAGTTCATGTTTTAGGGCATCCCCGCATCGATGCGGCATTCGGATGTGCACAAGCAGTGTCACCACACGGCTCCCCACACACCCCACTGAGAATGTCTCAGGATCCTAAATTATATAGATGATTGGCCGATTCCAGAGAGAAAGTGGTGCAAGACACTCATTGTGTGCTCGCACACATCTCACGGCTGGGTTTCAGAGTGAATATGACCAAAAGCAATTTCACTCCCACTCAGAATGTTATTTTCCTGGGTTTGGAGCTGAATTCAATAACCATGCGTGTGTGTCTATCACGAGAGCGCATTCTCTCCCTAATGAAAGTGGCATGTGTTCGAGAAGTGATGCGATGAGCACCGCCTGATATAGTTTCAGTGTTCGGTTTCCGATGTTTTATGTTTTTTACAGGACCTTATAGATGGTGGTAAATCCTTTTCCACTATTAAGGTCTATTTAGCGGCTATTGCTGCATGCCATGTTGGGTTCAACGGTACGACAGTGGGTCAACACCCCCTCGTTTGCCGGTTCATTAAGGGCACTCGTTGCTCACTCCCAGTCAATAGAGCGGTTCCAGAGTGGGATCTCTCCATGGTACTGGAGGCTCTGTCCCAACATCCTTTTGAACCCCTGGGGGACATTTCCCCTAAGCTTCTGTCTTCAAAGACAGATTTACTCCTGGCCCTGGCTTCAGCCAAACGTGTCAGTGATTTACATGCACTCTGTGTTCATTCCTCATGCACTAAATACTCTCTCAGTGAAGATAGGGTTTTTCTTAGGCCCAGCCCGGTCTTTATGCCTAAATGCTTCCCGGCATTCACTTGTGAGGTGATTGAGCTTTCCGCCTTTCATGCTCCTCCATTCTCTGCGGAGGATCGGAGATTGAATGCCCTGTGTCCTGTGCGTGCCCTTCGGGCCTACATGGATGGGACTAGCCTTTTCAGGAAGAGTGACCAGCTCTTCATTTCCTGGGCATTCCTGCACATGGGGAACCCCATTTCTAAGCAACACCTATCCCGTTGGCTTCTGGAAACTATTGGCATATGAATCAAAGAGGGTGCAGCCCCCAGAGGGCCTCAGAGCACATTCTACTAGGGGCGTGACCGCCTCGTGGGCTCTGTTTCAGGGAGTCCCGTTGCAGGACATCTGTTCTTCTGCAAGCTGTGCCTCCTCCCATACATTTGTCAGATACTACCGGCTCGATGTCACTAGGACCCCGGTAGCTCACTCTGTCCTAGGAGTGGACTCCTCATAGTCTTCCTTAAGCCCTCTTCTCCATCTTGAAGCTTGGGCTGTCAGGCTTCGCTTGTTCATGTCACCAGCATGTCCTTCATGTTCCGCCTTCGTACCACTGTCAGCTTCATGCATGGTGTGACCAGGCGTGTCATTATGGGATGCATCTAGGTGACCATCCCCTGGCTTACAGGGCCTCACTGTGAGCATGTTGGGCAACCGGGGAGTTGTCCATCTCTCCCATAGGTGGATCTCGAACACGAGATGATGAAAGAGAACAATAGGTTACTGTCTGTAACCCTGGTTCTCTGAAACATAGAGTGGAGAAATCTACCAAGCTTCCCCCGCTTGCCTCACGAGAAGCGAATTTGCTCAGTGAGGAAGGGGAGCTTAGCAGGTCATTTATGCACTCAGGTAAGGGGCTATCCCTTACATGGCACTGGACACGCGCTCCTGTCTGTCACGGCCAGACTTGGTGCAATTGGATGCTTCTACAGAGGTCAGGTACGGATGCCCTTCCCATAGGTGGATCTCTCCACTCGATGTTTCAGAGAACCAGGGTTAAGGACAGTAACCTATTGTTTACCCTCAATGTTTCCTGTTACAAAGCCAGTTGTATTTTGCTAGCCTGGAGGACCCCAAACCCAACGAGATTCATGTTGTCCTGGCTCACAAGCCCAGCCTGCCAGTGGGTGGAGCTTCTTATCACCACGGGATCCAGTGGATTAAGTAAAGTATCTCAGTCAGTGGGACTATTAATAAAAGTGTTGGGGAGTCTGGAATTCACCCCCGACCTTAAAAATATTTTGGGGGAGGGCCAGCCTGTCAGACAAACCTGTCTCGCTGTTCACCACCTACTATGAGAAGGCTGACAGGGTGGCCTCCACAGCCCAGCTCCAGACCGAGGCCGACAGGGAGGCCTCCACAGCCCAGCTACAGCCCAAGGCAGACAGGGCAGCCTCCACAGCCAAGCTCCAGTCAGAGTCTGACGACAGGGCGGCCTCTCCCACCGAGGGTGCCAGGGTGGCCTCATCTCCAGAGCTACAACCTGAGACCAACGAGGTGGTCTCCTCTGCCAAGCTCCAGCCAGAGGTCAGCGTGGTGACCTTATCTCCTGAGCCCCAGTGTGAGACCCATAAAGTGGTCTATCCAGCCATGTTCCTGCTAGAGTTCAACGAGGTGACATCCCACACCAAGTTCCTGTCTGAGGTCGATGGCACAGCCTCCCAAGTTCAGTTCCAGTCAGAGGCCGATGAGACAGCCTCCCAAGCCATGTTCCAGTCAGAGGCCTACTAAACGGTCTACAAAGTTCTGTTCACACCAGAGGCTGATGGGACGGCCTCCCAAGCCATGTTCCTGTAGGAGGTTGACAACATAGCCTACCAAGTTTTGCTTACGGTAGAGGCCAATGAGATGGACTCCCAAGTGAAACTCCTGTCTGAGTCCGATGGTAAAGCCTCCCAAGACCAGCTCACACCTGAGGCTGGCGACGTGACCTCCCAAGCCATGCTCATGCCAGAGATTAATGTCACGGCTTTCCACCACATGCTCAAGTCAAAGGCAGATGAGACGGCCTCCAACGTCCTGTTCCTGCCAGAGGCCTATGATGCGACTTCCCAAGCCATGCTCACGCCAGAGACTAACGTCACAGTTTTCCACAACTTGCTCCGGGTAGAGGTCGACAGCACGGCCTATCAAGTTCTGCTCAAGCCTGAGACTAACGAAACAGCCTCCCATGTCATGCTCAAGCCAAAGGCCGATGAGACGGCCTACCAAGCTCTGCTCACACTGGAGACATACGAAATGGCCTCCCACGACATGTTCAAGCCAGAGGTCAAAGAGACAGCCTCACATGTCCTGTTCCTGCCAGAGACCGACGAAGCGACCTCCCAAGCCTTGTTCCACCCTCATGACCTTGGCAAGCCTGGTCCAGCCTCATGTCTGCTCCTTGGGGAACCAGCTATTTTATGGACAACGCTTGCCCCAGGACCTGGTGGACCGTGTGGACATTTTGCCCAGAGGGCCAGGACCACCAGGAGGGGAGCTTTGGGAGGCCCATGGTGGGGGGATCTGTCAAAGATTTCCCCTCGCTCTGGCGATCAGCATGTGCAGCCTCTTGTAGCGCGACAGTGCATGCTTTTGGGTTATCAAACTTTGTTTACTTTTTGACACGTGTTTTGTTATGGTTTATGTTGTGTCTCCACCCCTGTCTTGTTATTGGTTGTCTCCCTCACATGTCATGATTATTCACAGCTGTTTATGTTTTACCTTACCTATTTTGTTGTATATTTAAACCCTGTGTGTCTTTGTTCAAGGTGAAGTATTGTGTGTTTCTGTGTTTACCGCAAGACCTGTACCAAGCCTTTGATATTTGTTTCTCATTTCATGGTTTTGATCCTGTTTTGTCCTCGTGTTTCTCTATTCTTATCTAAGACTAGTTTATGTTGTTACCCTGTGCCTGTTTATTGACCACGTTTTGCCATACAATTTGGATTTGTCTGTCTGCCTCTTTTCAATAAAAGCTTTAACTGCACTTGCATCCATTTCCACCTAGTTTTTTGACAGGTGCCAATATTAGTGGAGGACACTGTATGTTTTTTATATGTTTGTGCCTTGTTATGTGTATGTCGTGCCTTGTTAATTGATTACTGAGTTGATAATTGTGTGGCAATTTGTTAGGTAAACTCAAGGACACAGGAAGTAAAGGTGCTGAGGGTGCTGCAGCACCCCACGACTTTTAGGATTCCTTTTGCATGCAAATGCAGCTGCTAAAATAATATTCAATTCAATAATATTTTCTTTGTATATTACTTTTAACAATGGTCATTGTCACAAAGCAGCTTTACAGATAAATATTATTTTTAAATAAAATATATAAACAATACATTTATCCCTAATGACCAAGCGAGAGGTGATTGTAGCAAGGTACTAGATATGTGCACTATGACTAATTTGACTGACATTTAAACGGAAGTTTTGTAACCGACTAGTCGACTAGTCTAAAAGTAAGAAACCCCCAGAAGACAGTCAAAAAACTTTGTGTGTGTAAATATGATCCATTTGAAATACTTAATCTATGAATCAAACAGTCAAATCCCATAATTAATGTCCAACAATCCATTGTTATTGCTACATACTCTTCTCCATGGTCTCTTTCATATTCGCGAGCATGTTCTGATGCGCCAGTTCCAACCTTGATATGATCATTGTCCTCCCTGGTATTGTATATTCAGGCTCGACGAAGTCCATCAATTTTCAGAAGCCTTCTCCCTCAACAAAACTGAGTGGTAGCATGTCTCTTGCTGTCATCTCTGAGATAAGCTCAGTTATTTTTTCAGAGCAGACAGGATCACAATGGCGGCGAGTTGAAGTGAATGACGCGATGGGCATTTGCTTGCTTCAGCTAGTCTCTCCTATGCTAACACCCACGTGCCTGTGCTGAATATGGTTATGCATAGCTCTAGTGGAATTATTATATGCCAGTTTGACATGACATAGATTACATAAAACTTTTCAATTTTCTTCTAAGTCAAAATACTCCCATATCTTGCTCATCTTTCGAGTGGTCATTTCTGAGCATGCCGCGACTGACACAGAGATAACGCATGTGAAATCTGAGGTAAAATTTTAAAAAATTATTTTCCGCTCCAGATACACTTTTAAAACGTTTTACAACCCCAATTCCAAAAAAGTTGGGATGCTCTGTAAAATGTAAATAAAAACAGAATGCAATGATTTGCAAATCTCATAAACCCATCTGTTATTCACAATAGAACATAGAAAACATATCAAATGTTTAAACTGAGGAAATGTACCATTTTAAGAAAAAAAATAAGGTAATTTTGAATTTGATGGCTGCAACACGTCTCAAAAAAGTTGGGATGGGGGCAACAAAAGGCTGGAAAAGTAAGTCTTACTAAAAAGAAACAGCTGGAGGTTAACCGGCAATAGGTCAGTAACATGATTGTGTATAAAAAGAGATTAGTTTCACTAATCTGCGAAAAACTGCTTGTACAATTTGTGGAGCAATTTCAGAATAATGTTCCTCAACGTAAAATTGCAACCACTTTAATATTTCATCATCTACAGTACATAACATCATCAAAAGATTCCGAGAATCTGGAGAAATCTCTGTGTGCAAGGGACAAGGGCGAAAATCAAAATTGCATGCCCGTGATCTTCGGGCCCTCAGGTTGCAAGTGCGCCGATAACGTCACTGTCTCCAAGACAATCACTACACACTCCAACCAGATGCCGTGGATGACTGCGGAGGTGCGTGCACTGTTGAGGACCCGAGACTCTGCCTTCAGGGCAGGTGACAAAGCGGCCCTAAGAACAGCGAGAGCCAAACTGTCCCGGGCCATCAGAGAGGCAAAGTGCACACACACCCAGAAAATCCACAGGCACTTCAAGGACAGCTGCGACACGCAGCGCATGTGGCAGGGCATCCAGGCCATCAGCAACTAAGTGTCTAACCACAGCTGATGTGAGGAAAACTCTACGCAGAGTCAACCCACGGAAAGCTGCTGGACCAGACAGCATTCCTGGAAGAGTGCTCAGAGGATGTACAGACCAGCTGGCGGATGCTCTCACTGACATCTTCAACATCTCCCTGAGCAGCGCCATCGTTCCAACGTGCTTCAAGAGCACCACCATTGTCCCCGTGCCGAAGAAGTCCTTAGTGTCCTGCCTCAATGACTACCGTCCCGTTGCACTCACACCCATCATCATGAAGTGCTTCGAGAGGCTCGTCATGAGGCACATCAAGAGCCTAACGGACTGGTGCAGAGCCAACAACCTGTCTCTGAATGTGGACAAAACAAAAGAGATGGTTGTTGACTTCAGGAGAGCACAGAGCGACCACTCTCCGCTGAACTTCAACGGCTCCTCCGTGGAGATCGTCAAGAGCACCAAATTCCTCAGTGTCCACCTGGCGGAGAACCTCACCTGGTCCCTCAACTCCAGGTCCATCACTACGAAAGCCCAGCAGCATCTGTACTTTCTGAGAAGGCTGAAAAAAGCCAATCTCCCACCCCATCATCCTCACCACATTCTACAAAGGAACTATTGAGAGTATCCTGAGCAGCTGCATCACTGCCTGGTTCAGAAATTGCACCGTATCGGATCGCAAGACCCTGCAGCGGGTAGTGAGGACAACTGAGAAGATCATCGGGGTCTCTCTTCCCACCGTCACAGACATTTACACCACACGCTGCATTCGCAAAGCCACCAGCATTGTGAATGACCCCACACACCCCTCACACACACTCTTCACCCTCCTGCCATCTGGAAAAAGGTACTGAAGCATTCAGGCCCTCACGACCAAACTATGTAACAGCATCTTCCCCCAAGCCATCAGACTCCTCAATACTCAGAGACTGGACTGACACACACACACACACACACACACACACACACATACACACACACACACACACATACTGAATTGAACACCATCCCACTCCCCTTGCAATTTTTGCACATTTCGTAATGGCCACCTTTACTTTTGCTGCTAAACTTTAAACTAAATATTATGTTTAAATTCTTGTTATCTACACTTTTACCTGGCTGCTACCGCAATAACTGCTATGTCCATATGTGATATAAGCTAATCTGCTGAATACTATGTCATAGTATGTTATGTTTAGATTCATAGCATCTTTTAATTACATTGTTATTCTTCTGCACTATCTTTTTGCACTACCTGTATACTTGACACTTTCACACTAGAACTGTGTACTTGTTCGGCGCGACACTGTTACTTACTGTGCCCATTGTTTTAGGAGTTACTGTACTGTCTTGTGTTGTTTGCATGTGCACTTTATGTAGAATGTGTAGCTCTTTAGTTCTGTGTTGTCTCATGTGGTTTAGTGTGTTGTTTTGTGTAGCAGCATGGTCCTGGAGGAATGTTGTTTCATTTCACTGTGTACTGTTTCATTTGTATTTCAATTCAGCTGTATATGGTTGAAATGACAATAAAATCTCTTGAACTTGAACTTGAACTTGGCACTGCATTAAAAACAGGCATGATTCTGTAATGGAAATCACTGCATGGGCTCAGAAACACCTCCAGAACTCATTGTCTGTGAACACAGTTCGCCGTGACATCCACAAATGGAGGTTAAAGCTCTATCATGCAAAGAAAAATCCACATGTGAACATGATCCAGAAACTCTGCCATTTTCTCTGGGCCAAAGCTCATTTAAAATGGACTGAGGCAAAGTAGAAAACTGTTCTGTGGTCAGACGAATCGAAATTTGAAATTCTTTTTGGAAACCATGGACACCGCGTCCTCTGGACTAAAGAGGAGCGGCTTGTTATCAGTGCTCAGTTCAAAAGCCTGCATCTCTGATTGTATGGGGGTGCATTAGTGCCTATGGAATGGGCAACTTGCACATCTGGACCACCATCTTCACCATCAATGCTGAAAGGTATATACAGGTTTTAGAGCAACATATGCTTCCATCTAGCAAGACAGTGCTAAACCACATACTGCATCTATTACAACAGCATGGCTTCATAGTAGAAGAGTCTGGGTGCTGAACTGGCCTGCCTGCAGTCCAGACCTTTCACCAGTTGAAAACATTTGGCGCATCATGAAATGAAAAATACGACAAAGACCCAGGACTGTCGAGCAGCTAGAATCCTGTTTCAGATACGAATGGGATAACATTCCTCTCCCAAAACTCCAGTAACCGGTCTCCTCAGTTCCCAGACATATACTGACTGTTGTAAAAAGAAGAGGGGATGCTGCACAGTTGTACGTAAACATGGCCCTGTCCCAACTTTTTTGAGATGTGTTGCTGCCATCAAATTCAAAATTACCTTATTTTTTCCTTAAAATGGTACATTTCCTCAGCTTAAACATTTGATATGTTTTCTATGTTCTATTGTGAATAACATATGGGTTTATGAGATTTGCAAATCATTGCATCCTGTCTTTATTTACATTTTACACAGCGTCCCAAAATTGGGGTTGTGTGTGTGTGTGTGTGTGTGTGTGTGTGTGTGTGTGTGTGTGTGTGTGTGTGTGTGTGTGTATATATATATATATATATATATATATATATATATATATATATATATATATATATATTGTTTGTTTGTTTTTTTCTTTCCTAATTCACATGTTCTGAAATTCAGCTCCAGATTCAAGGGATTGTATGCTGCTTAAAAATCAAGCACCCTCGGTGTAAATGCCTTCCCATGTCCCTGGGTAAACCCCCAGTTTCACAAAACGAGTCGTAAAGAAGTTCCCGATTTGTTAGTATGCCAGGGCTCTGTTGAAATTTTTGTAATTTATCCTAGGACTGTTGCAGATATTTTTTCTGAAGCATTTACTTTGTGGTAGCTTCCAGGTATAAAGAGCCAAAAAGAAAAGAAAAAAGTAAATTACAGTAATGCAAGTAACAGCAGTATTTCTGTTTTAAAATTATATATGTTTTGTATCTGGTATAATTTGTATGCATGGTATATGTTATGTTATAGTTTGTGTGTTTATTAAAATTCTTGCAGTACCAAAGCAAGCGCCTCCTACTCGCTCCTTTCACTGAAACAGAGACAACAGAATCCTGTGCAGGGGGAGGACACTACAGGTAACTATTCATTTTCTTATTAAACAAATTAGGTAAAGTCTTATGAACATATATGCAGTAGGCAGATGTAAAGGGTGTCCTGTTAAAAAAAAAGTGTGTTATTCTGCTTATACCACAGCGATTTGGCAATGATTGCAATGTTTCATTTACTAATGAATGACACATCATAATTTTTAAAGGATTATAGTTAGTTGTGCAAAGTCCACAAGACATGTTAGTTTCTGTAATCACTTACATTATAGCAATATCTAACAGTCATTCCATCACCAACCTCTCTTTTTTCCTATCTCTATCATTTAGCAAATAATAACAAAACTATTATAACTTCTTATACCATTCTTATACCATTGAATTCTCAAACTGGATTGCTCAGAAAGTGTGCATTACTTTTGTACAAAAGCACGGCTTTGGACAGTAGTTCAGGCTGTAACATGAACGATAGTAACAGCTCATCCAAAGGGATTTGTGTGGTGGACGCTCCATATAGTCTCAGATTATGAATAATGAATAAGATAATAATAATAAGACTAACTATTGGACCAGTGTATCTCAGACTTGTGTGTGTGTGTGTGTGTGTGTGTGTGTGTGTGTGTGTGTAGAGTTTAGGAACAGATCGAGTTCTCTCTCGCGCATGGACGGACACAATCCTGGATCCCGGCTGGCCTGGATGGAGAGAAAACAAAGGTAAGAGGTCAAAGCCCAAAAATTCAAGTAAACAATACTGATGTAACATTTGAACTCAGTTTGCCGACTTGCGTTTCAACTTTGTCCAACTTTTCTGTGTCTTTCTGTGTCTCTCCATCTCTTTCTTTCTGTAGACCAATTTCTCAGTTGGAATTGGAGTGGGAGCGTGTGGGTGGTGACAACATCAGCTTAGCACGCTCCATCAGCAAAGACAGTTTAGCTTCCAATGTCATCTCTGTAACTCCTCGTCACCATGTCAATGGTCAGCCCTCCCCAGAAACAGCACACAACAATGACAGTGAGGAAAAGGAGGAGGAGCTTGTGGCCATTATAGGAGCCAGGGGATTGGCTGGGTTCAAAGAGCCCCAGCCAGAGAGCTTCTTCCTGGAGCGACTGCAGCCGGCTGTTTTACGACCTAATAAGGAGAAAATCACAGTGGTCAGTAAACGAGAAGAAAGTGGCGAGGGGCAAACCCAGAGACGAAGAGGGGGACATTCACCTGTTGACCACACAATAATAAACCAAAGTTTCATGACCACTGACACTGTGGAACCAGAAAACATAAACTCTGTGCAATCTGGTGGTTTCTTCCTACATGGAAACTGTGAGCTTCCGAGACATGGAAAACATGAGTGGGTAGGTGGAGCCTCAGAGTCAGAGACTGAGGATGAAGAAGGGGAAGATGATATAGAAGAGAAAGTGCTTGAAAGCACTCTAATGTGTCAAGGTGAAAAGTTAAAGTGCCCAGGTCACCGACAAGAAGATGAGTCAGCAAAGTTGTGCGAAGATGTGCGAGTGTGTGAGCACGGAGACAAAGATGGCACCAGTGGACATTGTAGCCCGTGTCCAAGCTCACTTTCGCAGGCTAGCAGCGTCTCAAGCCGTATGACCAGCTTTGCAGAGCGAAGATTGCACCGCACCACTGTGCATGATGGTTACAGCAGTGCTAGCAGCTCACATGCTACCACTCCTGATGGCTCAGAGAGTGGCACCTTGAGTCCTGACATAAAAGGAGGCTTGGCCTCAGACCTTGTCCACCTGCGACTGCAGCTAGAGGATAAGCGTCGTGCCATTGAGGCTCAGAAGAAGAAGATGGAGGTGCTGGCAGCACGGCAGAGGCTTCAGCTGGGCAAAGCAGCTTTCCTTAATGTGGTTAAGAAGGGGCGCAGCGATACACTGCCACATCCTGCCAAACAGGAATTAGTGGCAATGAACGAGAAAGAACTGACAAAGGATGACACGTGCATGGAGGTGTTGAAGGCTAAGAGCAAGGAAACTGAGGAAATCCTGGATAAAGAGTCAAGAAAACTGTGGGAGGATTCAGTTTCACCTGCAGCCACTACTGGATTAGAGAGGGATAATCGCATGTGTGAAGGAGCGGATGCGGAGGAAGTGGGTGAAGACTTAGATCTGAGTGATTGCAGCCATTCAATTGAGCTCTTGAATGACGCAATTGGTGCAATCCAGCAGCAGATGATGCAGCTGTCTGTCCAGCAGGAGCTGCTCATGAAACAAACCATGAAGTCTCCACCGCAGGAATACTTGATGAAACCTCAATCTCCTGAGGCTAAGCCCCGAGCCTCTATGCAGTTCTTAGAGATGTCTACTGCGACGCGACGACCTCCCAAGTTAAGTTCATCTCGTAGCACTCGAACCAAACCTTCAGAGCTTAAGCTTAGCAAGGAGAATAGCACTCGAGCAAGTTCAAAAGTCAGTGCCAGGACACCTAGTACTGATTCCAGAACACCTACAGACTGCAGGACACCCCGAACAGAGAATGACGAAGAGGATGTGGCCAAGGCAATTGTACGCACCCCAGGCAGAGGTGTGGCACGAAATACCACATTCCGTCTCCATGACTCTGGGAACCAAAAGTCAGAGGCTTCAGAGTTGCCCAAACTAGAATCACCAGCAGTGGAAGAGCAAAGTGTGTCTGGAAAAGAAACCATTGTGGATCAGTGTGAAGAGAAGAAAGCCCAGCTCATCGAGGTAGCCCTGTCTGACCTGGCTGATGCACCTGACTCTGGCGAGCAAAAAGGACTGGGCTTTTTCTTCAAGGTAACAGTAATAGTGTTTCCTCCTGTTTGTTTTTTTTATATGAAACTGAAATGCTAACAAGTTTTTAGATTTGAATGTGGTGGGAAAAGTCCAAATGTATAAGATAAAGTATGATAATGGAAGGGTGGTTTAGTTCCCCACACAACTAAACAAGTACATATTATTTTTTTATAGAGGCGTTCATATATCAAGTGTGTATAAAGTGTTTTAAGTGCATTTGAATAGTGTGTGTGTGTATATATATGTACACCCCTCACATTTTTGTAAATATATTTTATTATATCTTTTCATGGGACAACACTTAAGAAATGACACTTTGCTACAATGTAAAGTAGTGAGTGTACAGCTTGTATAACAGTAAATTTGCTGTCCCCTCAAAATAACTCAACAAACAGCCATTAATGTCTAAACCGCTGGCAACAAAAGTGAGTACACCCCTAAGTGAAAATGTCCAAATTGGGCCCAAAGGGTCAATATTTTGTGTGGCCACCATTATTTTCCAGCACTGCCTTAACCCTGTTGGGCATGGAGTTCACCAGAGCTTCACAGGTTGCCACTGGAGTCCTCTTCCACTCCTCCATGACGACATCACAGAGCTGGTGGATGTTAGAGACCTTGCACTCCTCCACCTTCCATTTGAGGATGCCCCACAGATGCTCAATAGGGTTTAGGTCTGGAGACATGCTTGGCCAGTCCATCACCTTTACCCTCAGCTTCTTTAGCAAGGCAGTGGTCGTCTTGAAGCTGTGTTTGGGGTCGTTATCATGTTGGAATACTGCCCTGCGGCCCAGTTTCCGAAGGGAGGGGATCTTCAGTATGTCACAGTACATGTCACAGTACACTCCCCAGTGCCGGCAGCACTCATGCAGCCCCAGACCATGACACTTCCACCACCATGCTTGACTGTAGGTAAGACACACTTGTCTTTGTACTCCTCACCTGGTTGCTGCCACACACGCTTGACACCATCTGAACCAAATAAGTTTATCTTGGTCTCATCAGACCACACGACATGGTTCCAGTAATCCATATCCTTAGTCTGCTTGTCTTCAGCAAACTGTTTGCGGGCTTTCTTGTGCATCATCTTTAGAAGAGGCTTTCTTCTGGGACGACAGCCATGCAGACCAATTTGATGCAGTGTGCGGCATATGGTCTGAGCACTGACAGGCTGACCCCCCAACCCTTCAACCTCTGCAGCAATGCTGGCAGCACTCATACGTCTATTCTGCAAAGCCAACCTCTGGATATGATGCTGAGCACGTGCACTCAACTTCTTTGGTCGACCATGGCGAGACCTGTTCTGAGTGGAACCTGTCCTGTTAAACCACTGTATGGTCTTGGCCACCGTGCTGCAGCTCAGTTTCAGGGTGTTGGCAATCTTCTTATAGCCTAGGCCATCTTTATGTAGAGCACCGATTCTTTTTTTCAGATCCTCAGAGAGTTCTTTGCCATGAGGTGCCATGTTGAACTTCCAGTGACCAACACACCAATTAACACACCTGCTCCCCATTCACACCTGAGACCTTGTAACACTAATGAGTCACATGACACCGGGGAGGGAAAATGGCTAATTGGGCCCAATTTGGACATTTTCACTTAGGGGTGTACTCACTTTTGTTGCCAGCGGTTTAGACATTAATGGCTGTGTGTTGAGTTATTTTGAGGGGACAGCAAATTTACACTGTTATACAAGCTGTACACTCACTACTTTACATTGTAGCAAAGTGTCATTTCATCAGTGTTGTCCCATGAAATAGGAGATAAATATATATATATATATGAACAGGGTAATGATCCTAGGCACACTAGCAAATCCACCAAGGAATGGCTCAAAAAGAAGAAATGGAGGGTTATGAAATGGCCTAGTCAAAGCCTGGATTTGAATCCCATTGAAATGTTGTGGGGGGATTTGAAACTGGCAGTACATACAAGAAAACCCTCAAACATCTTGCAACTGAAAGAATATTGCATGGAAGAGAGAAATATTTTTTCGCATGACTGTATATGTGCGCGTGTAGGATGATCAGAAGGCAGCAGACGAGCTGGCTAAGAAGCGTGCTGCATTTCTGCTGAAACAACAGAAGAAGGCAGAAGAGGCACGTCTTCGCAAGCAGCAGCTGGAGGCAGAGTCAGAGCTCAAACGAGATGAGACCAGGTACATTTGTGTGACAAGAAATTAAGACAACTGGCATTCAAATTCAATTTGTATTTGAGTGTTCGCTAAATGCGAATGCAAAGAATAGACACATAACACTGATGATATATTACTAAATGCGTAAATAAATATGTTACAGGGCTGTTTTTGTTTTTTTCAGAAAGTACTTCCTGTTTGCAAATTTCGCTTGTTTTGCATTGTTGTTAGATAATACTACTGTAGTTGTAGCAGTAGCAAGTTTAGATTGAAAATACACTTAAAAACTAAATCATGGCTAAACATTTTCTTGGTAAATAGCATACCTGACTGTTAAAAAATTATCATGGACCCCCCCCCACACACACACACACACACAGTACAGTATTTGTGTGTGTATGTTTATACGTAAGGCGCAAGGCAGAGGAGGAGCGCATGCGTAAGGAGGAGGAAAAGGCACGCAGGGAGCTTATAAAGCAGGAATATCTGCGCAGAAAACAGCAGGAACTGATGGAAGAACAGGGAGTGGCCAAGCCCCGTCCCCACCGCAGGAGGCCCCGTCCCAAATCACTCCATCGTGGCCAATCCGGCACCACCACCCGTATGACCCGTTTGGCGTCTATGCTGTATATGATACACAATTTACAAAATGGAAAATTATGTGTTTGACAAATTGTAAAGTGTGATTAATAGGTTTTTGATAACATTTTCATAATTTTCTCTCTCTCTCTCTCTCTCTCTCTCTCTCTGTATTTCTAGCTATAAGTTTATGTGCTGCTCCATCTGGCTCCTCTCTTTCTTTGGCATCTACTGTTACTGAAGCAGACAGTGTTACCTCGGGAGGGGGCTCACAGAGGTTGGTGAATATATATATACAGTATGTGTATGTGTGTATATGATAAGGATCCTTGTCATTTCTGAGCACTGTGAGAAAGAGAAAGAAATAGGATGAAGAACATTCGTATGTAGATTGAAATTGTGATTGTGATGTGGTAGAAGAACATACCTGACGTATATGTGTGTGTGTGTGTGTGTGTGTGTGTGTGTGTGAGACAGAGGCGGAGGTGGGTCAGTGGAGTCGTTTCCTATGTTAGGCCGTAATGCTAGCAGGAACATGGAGAGAGACTGGGACAACGGTTCGACAGCTTCCTCGATCACCTCTACAGCAGAGTACAGCGGTAGAGTACAAAACACACACACACACACATACACACACACACACAGCTATGCTACACCCAAATCTAACCTGATCTACAGTAACCAAAAGGAAACATATTGGCTATTTAAGTTGTGGTTTTTTTTGGAGCTGCAGTTTTTGTTTAAAAAAAATAAAATAAAAAAGTTTAGCAGTGTTGGGAACACCAGCCAAATGTCCCTGTCAAATATTTCTATTCTTGTGAGGAGGGGACATTTTGGTCTCTCGCAAGATATAAAGACATGCCCCACACACATTCTGATTAACATGCTTGCTTTGTGCTTGTTTTAGGCCTGAGGTTGTTTAAGGAGCCCAGCGCTAAGTCCAATAAGCTGATCATCCAGAATGCCATTGCCCACTGCTGTCTGGCTGGCAAGGTCAATGAAGCCCTGAAGAATGCTGTGTTAGAGGTGATTCATCTAACTGGAGTAGTGCAAACACACACACATCTAAAGCTGTAATGAAAGTGACATGTGAAGGCCAGTGTATGGTAACCCATACTTGGAATTTGTCCTCTGCATTTAACCCATCCAAGTTAGTGCACACACATTAGGAGTTGTGAGTAGTGAACACACACACACGTTACAAACCATGAGCACACCCAGAGCAGTGGGCAGCCATTTTTTTGCCGCGGTGCACGGGGAGCAGTTGAGGGTTAAGGGCCTTGCTCAAGTGCCCAACAGTGGCGGCTTAGCGGTGCTGGGATTTGAACTCATGACCTTCTGATCAGTAGCCCAACTTCTTAACCACTGAGCTACCACCGCCCCAGAAAGCAGAATAAGGGGTTCAACCAAGTGCCACAACAGAAAAGTGTTCTCTCTATCGCCCGGAGATCGCAAGCTCAAATCCCCACAATGCCACAGCCATGGGTAGGAGTCCAAGAGAGCAAAATTAGCCGTGCTTTCTGGGTGAGAGGGATGGCATACTCTCTTTCTCTGACACTAGGCAATTTTGGGCATCTGTGAGCACATTCATGTGGAAGGGGGTGGATAGCGCTTCCTTTCGAGTGCATTACACTGCCCTGTGATGCTGCATGAGCACTTTCACATGTATGGGATTAAATTTGTGCCAAAAGTATTGCACGTAACTTTACAAGAAACGAACAAAAATATACAATGAGAAAAAAAGAAAAACACTCTGTAACTGAAAACAATGAACTCAGTGGCAAAAATCTAACATGGTCTTCAAATAAACAGCAGTCTCTGTTAACAGTTTTCTAAGCTTCATTATCGCTAATCATGGTTTACGAATGCGCTGCCAGAGTTTTCATTCACAGTTGTATGCGCTCTTGAGGCGGATCATTTTTTTATTCGATAAGAAGACAGACACATAAACTATAATGGAAACAGATTTACCGAATAAATTCCTCAATGCGCATCAACAAATCATGAGATTGGAAAATTGACTCAGAAAAGTAAAAAATGGTAAAAACGATGCTTCATTCGCAAAGGTTTTATGCGATATTCCAATTTTTTCGCTTAAGTTAAATTCGCAACTTGGATGGAAACATAGCTATTAAGAGTCACGATGAGACAGGTACAGATTTAGAGCTTTAATTTACCTTTGACTAACGAATCCATTACGTCAAAGTTCTTGTCCATGGTGATTACATATATGCTACAGATGCAGAAGTTTATGGATTGGTTTGAAATAACACTAATATATGCCTTTAATGTTGTTGCTTGTTGTTTATTTTAGGAAATCGAGCGCTGTGAGGCCAATCACTTGATGATCCTGTTCCGTGATGCCGGCTGCCAGTTCCGGGCACTTTATGCGTTCATGCCTGACACTGAGGAGCTGATAAAGCTGTCAGGTACCGGCCCACGCGCCATAACTCGCAAAATGATTGACACACTCTTCAAATACAGCTCAGACCGCAAGCAGTTTACCGTCATCCCGACCAAGACGGTCTCCGCCAGTGTGGACGCCATCACCATCCACAACCACCTGTGGCAGCTCAAACGACACTGTTCAGCCAAGAGGAAATGAAAAACACTTTTTTTTTCTCGCATTCCTATTGGCTCCTGAGTTAAGCTTCCTTATTGGTCAATAAGCTCCTGGGCCAGTGTAGCTCCACTCTCAACGGCCCACCAGCTGCATCACCATTCATAACAACTTATTGCAGCTCAGGTGTCCCAACAACTCCAAGAGGAAGCTCTTTTCTTGCGCACCTATTAGCTCCGGATTCGTGCTTCCTTATTCGCTGTGTCCTATTAGCTACTGCTCCAATCTTTGCTGTCATACCGACCGCAGGTGATGGACTCGGTGTGCATGATGGGCGTGTCTGTACAGGTGAGCATCACCTTGAAGCCGAGATTTATTAAATAGAGCCGCGGAAACATGAAATCACCGCGGTGCCTTGATTTGCATATGGAACCCTTAACTCCACCCTCACTGGTCACATGACCCTCAAAATATGAGCACACCTGGCACTGAAGGGGTGGGGCATGTGTCTGACAAAAGAGTGTTACAACTTAATATGATGGATGTGTTTTATTTTGTTCAGTGTTTTTTTTTTTTTTTTTTACGGCAGGTATTTCTGCATGTGGCACTTTTTCAATTCGGAAAGAGATGGGTTCGGTTCTACTGTAGTATTATTTCACTTCGAGCATTCACACAGACGCACACACACACACGCTCTTCACTTAACACACAAAAAGTGTGTGTGCCTGTGTGTGTTGGGTTTTCTGTTACCTCTATGCTGCTGATTTTTTTTCACTAATAATGCTTACTATAGCAATGCACTATGACCAGCGCTATGTGCAAAACTGCAAAAGCACATGAAAATGTGTGTGTGTGTGTGTGTGTTTTGGAGTAGTTAGTATGGTTGGATGCTGAAGTGAAGTCTGTACTGGCCTTTGTGGATTATTTTAATCACAATTTAAAAGCTTTTATCGTGGGACAGGAATGTATTTGTGTTCACTGTCTGATTTGTCCTCCACTTCACCCCCTCCTCCATTCAGTGTTAGTCTGTTCTTTTCAGAGGCCACTGACAGTATTGATGTACTTCTGCAATTCTTCACTGAGCAACATGATTGCCATGGAAACTCTCTGGTTATGTTGAGTGTGTGTATGTGTGTGTGTGTGTGTGCGTATGCAGTTCTTCATTTAACATAAATGTATAGACTGTAAAGACTTTTGCTTAACTTTTTCTTTTATTATTTTTTCACATATTTATTTTAAAGAGGAGCCCTGAAAAATGAATAAATTATTCAAGCAAAGTCGGTTTTGTATAAATCCTGTTCTTTTTTTTTTTTTTTCCAGTGGTCTGTTGCAGTGATTTAGATGAAATTCAAATGGGAAGCATTTCAATTCATCTTCACTCCGGATTGAACCCCACACCCTTACAAAATCCTTTTATAGTTACTTTTATGCTTAGTTCACAGTGGCCTCACATTGGCTTTAAACTCCTGGATTTCCAGGAACAGTGCAAAGTGCTTTAAATTTGGGTAAGACTATGGAGTTAATTTTGTGCCAAAAGTTTAAAATAAAATAATAAAATCCACAAGCAAAATATTAATTATCAAAATGTAAAAAAAAAAAATAATAATAATAATAATTAAATAAATAAATATTGCAAATGCAAGTAATAAGAATCCAATCACATTTTTCAAAAGTATTACTTCTGATTCACACTTTCATTTTGCTTTAATTTTTGTGATGCAGGTTTTTTTTCTTTTTTCTTCTGCCTTTTGCCACACTTTTACGGGGGTGGGAAGAAAGCGTTGACCTTAAATCTCTGTTGGTTAACTGATTTTGGAGTGGGCGGTACTCTGAAAGTTAGCCGCGTCCACCCCAATAACGATGGAGCAGCCAGCATGGAGGAACGAATGAGCTGAGTGTTCAGCAGCAGGAAACTGTATTGTAGCTGCATTAAAAAGCTGAGAAAAATAATGAGTAGCTACTGAGTTGTTTGTAGATGTATTCGCACATATTTCTTTATCATACAAGTGATATCATTCCATCCAGTTAAGTAGCAGTTTAAAAATATAACTAGGTGATGAGGCTTTAATAGAGATTTAAGGTGAACACTTTAATCTAAGACCCACTCCTCGTAAAAATGTGCGGGAAGTCAGGAAACAATAGGGAAAATGAAAGAAATTCATTTTGAAAAATGTATTTTGATTTGCTTCTCATTACTTGTATTTGCAAAATCTATTTTACATTTTATTTTAGTTTAGATTAATATTTTGCTTGTGGATGTTATTATATTATTTGAAACATATGGCACAAAATTAACTCCATAAACTACATACTAAGTGACACCACTACAGCAACCACTGATGCAGACCAACAAATTATGTTATAGCCTAACTTTAAAAAACAAAAAAAAAATCATACAATGACATATCATGACACATATGTATGTATTTGCATGTTTTGCCATGCATGATTCAAACAATACAGTGCATTTATGCTTAAGAAGAACTGTCCAATTACTGACAGAATATATTCTAAAATTATTTTAAGACTGGAACTTTCCATGTTGTCAGTATTCACACCAGTGAGTAATAATGCCACACCAGTAGGTGGCAATAAAGCAACAAAGTTTCCAACAAAATGGACCACAAGAATACACAATAAGCATTAAGCAGGATTTGTCACATTTTCTCATGTTTGTAATGTTTAAAAAAGTCGAGCTATTTTTCTTTATGATGTTTTGAGCTTTTAAGCTTCGATATTAACATTGTTAGTATTCTAAGTTACACGACGCAATTCAGCTGCTTGAAAGCCAAGATAGAAACGCACAAAAATTCAGGTCATGTTGATTTGTGAGAATGGTCAAGAGTGCCTTTGCTGCTCTGTTTTTGTTAGAAGTGAAATAAATGTATCTGCTTGATTCGTTATCTACAGCAGGCCATTGAAACAATCCAACAATTCAAAGCTTTATACATTTACATATCTGTCCAGGAGAAACGTCACTAATTCTGTGTCCAGCTTCATCCCATTAACCAGTAATAAATTACACACATTACACATGACGGAATAGCTTATTCTGTTTCTTTGTTCTGTTTAACTGTTTTGTTTTGTTTTTTGTTTGTTTGTTTTTTTAGAACAGCATAATTTTTAGCTCACAGGAGAATCATCTGGCTGTGCTGGGTGCTAACTGATTTCAGACTAAGATGGGGTGGAGTGAAGGGGCTTTGGGGAGTGTCTATAAAATGACTGACTAGAGGCTCATGTAAGCACAAACAAGCACTCTGGACTGTAACACTGGACTGTAACACTGGACTGTAACACTGGACTGTAACACTGGACTGTAACTGGAAAACGGGTTTTCTCAGCCACATGATATACTTGCTCAGAGGCCATGGTATAAACAATTTTATTTATCATGTTCTACATGGTTTCAAGGTTATTTTTTACAAGTAAGAAATAAAACAAATGAACTACTGCACCTTTAACATGTTAATATGACCAAAACTTATGTATTCACATGCATATAAAACATTTAACCTGTGCTGTAAACAGCACACAGACTCAGTCTCAATGCTCCTCAGGTAAATTTCACTTGGTCCCATGCAGCCTTAGAGGTATGAATTTGTGTGCAATATTTTCTGTGGTCATTATCTGTAGCCACTGGCATGGATCATTAAGGTTGCCAACTTTTTCCAGGGGACAGTAACTAATGCATGCTCAAAGTCACAAGTAGAAGTCACCAGATGATGTCGGTGAATAATTGCATCTTCATTGAATCATCATGATCATTTGCATGTCCAATTTTAGGTGTCCAGAAATCGTCCTTTTTTATGTAAAATGTTTTGATATGCAAATTATCATTAACTTTCAGCTGTCTCGTTCGGGGTCACCACAGAGGATCACCTGTCCACATATTTGATTCTGGCACAAGTTTCTTTATGCCAGATGCCCTTCCTGATGCAACCGTCCCCATTTTCCAGGCTTGGGGCCAGCACTGAGAGTGCGCTGGATCGTGCAACCCTGCAGTGGCTGGGGTTGGGGCAAGCTAGCCACTAGTCCACCAGGGAACCGTGCAAATTATCATTAACTATGTTCCCTAAAAAAGAGTTGGCTAACACTGGAAGCGGTTGTGTGAGCCTGGGTTAATCTTGAGCTCAGGTTACTGTCTGTGTGGTGTTTCTGTGCATGTTCTCTCTGTGTCTGTATGAGTTCCCTCTGGGTTCTCTTGTCCCACCTCCCCAAAACATGCTGGTATGTGGATTGACAGTATACGTGTGCAGGACTGGCCTCCCATTCAGGGTATTTTCCAATATTCCCAGGATCCACCACGACCCTGATCAGGATAAAGCAGTTACTGAAAGTGAGTGAGTAATCTAATGAATGCAAATGCCCACTACACAAACTGCTGACAAAAAAAACAGGGCAGTGAAAAAAAATCTTTGTGACTTTGATCACACTGAGTTGGCAACAGAATGATTTGTCGGCATATGTGTCGGCATTTTTGACAGGAAGACGACACAGACTTTTTATAAAAAAAAAAAAAAAATTATATGATAAAAAGATGTTATAAGCAAAGCCTGTAATTAAACTAACATCTCAAAAGCGCTGTAAATGATTGACAGGCTCCACACATGAAAGAACCAATAACAGTAAAATGACTAGAATAGGATTCGTTTGGCCCAATCACTGAAGAGCAGTGTAGCACGTGACCCGCCTCCTCAGGTCCCTGCTGTCGCTGGCGGGTCGTGACGTCACTGGTTCTAAAATGGCGGTACCGAATCAGCTTTGAAATTTTCACTTGCTGCTCGTTTTTTTAATGATAAACAAGTACACACAATGGTCAATTTTTACACTGAACTTGCGGATAAATAGGATTATAATTAGCAAAAAATGGATTCGGTGGTAGGGGAGGATCAGACGCTGCCCTTTGACATCAATGGGAGGTAGGCTAGCTCAGTTCATTTGAAAAATAACGACTTGTGTATGACAGAGCGGTCTGCCCGTCTAGCTAAAATTGTGTGTTGTAGTAGCTAAGTTAAACAAACAATTCTGCAACTGACTTCTGTCACACTTATTATTATTTATTATTATTTTTTAACAAACTCACACAGACCCAGACAAAACCTGCAAACTGCCACTGATGTTATTTGGTTGCTATTTTATCATCTTTGGTACAGAATTACTTTTACTGAGTCACCTAGCCTGCACTGGCTGAAAACATAACACAGCTCGCAAAACCAACTTCAACACCCTTATAAACAACAACTTCAAGCACATTGTCGGGGAAGTGCATTAACAGATAGATACAAAATAATAATATTATATTATTATCTTAATATAATAAGTTCAACGGCAGAAATGATTCGGAGTCGATTCCACACAGTGAAATGACTCGTTTCCACAGACGACGTGTTAGATGACTCTGCAGCACAGTACAGGTGCATCTCAAAAAATTACAATATCGTGAAAAAGTTCGTTTTTTTTTCGTAATTTAATTCAAAAAGTGGACCTTTCATATATCCTAGAATCATTACACATAAAGTGAAATATTTCAAGCCTTTTTTTTGTTTTGTTTTGTTTTTTTTATCTTGATTACGGCTTACAGCTCATGGAAACTGGATTTTTTCCAGTATCTCATTTCGCATTTTCCAAAATATTAGAATAAAGAATTTATAATACAGAAATGTGGACCTGAGAAGACTCTAATCAGCTAATTAACTCAAAACACCTTTTTACTCAAAACACCGTTGCTCAGTGGTCCAAAGTCCTCTTTTCAGATGAAAGTAAATTTTGCATTTCATTTGGAAATCAAGGTCCCAGAGTCTGGAGGAAGAGTGGAGAGGCACAGAATCCAAGTTGCTTGAAGTCCAGTGTGAAGTTTCCACAGTCAGTGATGATTTGGGGTGCCATGTCATCTGCTGGTGTTGGTCCACTGTGTTTTCTCAAGTCGAGAGTCAGTGCAGCGTCTACCAGGAGATTTTAGAGCACTTCATGCTTCCATCTGCTGACAAGCTTTATGGAGATGCTGATTTCCTTTTCCAGCAGGACTTGGCACCTGCCCACAGAGCCAAAAATACTAGTAACTGGTTTGCTGACCCTGGTATTACTGTGCTTGATCGGCCAGCCGACTCTCCTGACCTGAATTTTGTCAAGAGGAAGATGAGAGACACCAGACCCGACGATACAGACGAGCTGAAGGCCGCTATCAAAGCAACCTGGGCTTCTATAACACCTCAGCAGTGCCACAGGCTGATTGAAGGATTGCTCCTGAAAAGGAGCCCTTGACCAAGTATCGGGCAGTGCTGGCTCAATGGTTAAGGCTCTGGGTTACCGATCAGAAGATCGGTTTTCAAGCACCGCCAAGCTGCCACTGTTGGGCCCTTGAGCAAGGCCCTTAACCCTCTCTGCTCCAGGGGTGCTGTACCATGGCTGACCCTGTGCTCTGACCCCAATTTCCTGACAAGCTGGGATATGTGAAGAAAAGAATTTCACTATGCTGTAATGTATATGTGACGAATAAAGGCTTCTTCTTCTTCAAGTGCATAAATTAACATACTTTCCAGAAGGTCGACATTTCTGTATTATAAATTCTTTATTCTAATATTTTGAGATACTGGATTTTTGATTTCCATGAGCTGTGAGCCGTAATCATCAACATTAAAACAAAAAAAAAAGGCTTGAAATATTTCGCTTTATGTAATGAATCTAGAATAATATGAAAGTTCCACTTTTTTAATTAAATTACGGAAACAAATGAACTTTTGAGATGCACCTGTACATCAGTAATCAGTAATATTTTACTTTAGAAAACAACATTCAGTGCTCCCACATTAACTTCAGTGTCAGAGAGGCTAACGTTAACTCACTGACACTTGTTTGTTATATATATATGTATGTATATATATATATATCCCCTTCTCATTCATATTATCAATCCTAACAGTAAGAAATTCGTATAGCACTTATTTATGTTATTGTTTTCAGAATGGGAGAATTGTTGAATGAGATCAACTCCTTGTTTCGACTGCGACTGAATCAGAGTCGACTCCAAAATATGTGGAATCGAACAGCCATAGTGTTTACACTTGCAGTTGTTCTGTACACAACGACGTGACTGTTCGTGTAGTTGCTTACTTATCCTGGGTATCAGTATCATTAACCAGTAACCCATAAATTCCGTCTGTGCGAGTTTACAAATAAATCTCGATTAAGATCAGTATTCAAGCAGCTTCTGATGCCGCAAAAATGTGCTACTGATTGCTATTTCTGCCTTGGTGAGTTAATAAAGCCCGTTAGATTATGATACACGTCATATCCGCTGCGACTTCCGCTTGCATCGGCTGAGTGACTTTATTGCGCAGTGACAGTTATTTTGGTTCCCGCGCGTGTGACCGCGTCTCGCGCTGTCACAACAAATAACACGCAGTTAGCGAGCTAGCATCGTTATCTGAGAAAAAGAGGAAATTCGCGTTAGGCGGAGCGGAAGAGCTGTCCTTTTGGGTCATGTAACGGACTCTGTCTCTCTTCTCACTATGAAAGTAATCCAGTAGGTAGGTAAAGTGTAATATTGTACTATTAATATTAGTAATATTTGATTAATACATATAGGCTGCGTCCCAAACCGCGTACTAGCTAGGTATGTAGCGTTTTTAAATAGTACGCCTCCAACGGGCTTGTTCTCTTGGGTTGTCATGGCTACCATGGTAAATAGCTTTAAAAAAAAAAATACGGCCCACATAAATAGTATGTGAACTTGTTTTAGAGACTTCCCGTTTACATACATATTAGCACGGTAGTATGGTTTCATCTGACTTGGCGTACTCTTTAGTATGCTAGTATGCGACTTCAGAGAGCGGAAAAGCAATGAGTGAGTGAGCTCAAGTTTTGAGGAAGGTGAGAGATCATGTTTGTGTTTGTGCTTAAACTCGGGCTTTGCTTCCTGGTGCAAATGACCTGAAAGAACAGGAGCATGTAGTAAGGTGAGAATGATCTTAGCCTCCACTGTCCTTATGGCGCTGATTAATAAGTAATTAAGCGGAGTTGTGACCGTTATCATCATCATCATCCTCATTATTATTATTATTATTATTAACGCGCACGCGCAGGTGGCTGTGTGTTAAATGATAGTGGCGAAGCTGTTTATACTGTCACCAGATACTCTGCTTTTATGTTCAATTATTACTTTATTTCATGTGTTTTCAAATGAGGATTTATTAATTTTTTAATTTTATTTATTTTTTGCTCATTTGGTGACATTATGTGATGGTGTACGAGGTCTTTTATTTCTTTAGAGAAGAGGAAAGTAGGGTGTTTAGGAAGAGAGGGTTCTGTCCACACACACACACACTCACACTCACACTCAAACACAATAATATAATTGCTGTGTATGGCCAGAAACTGCACCTGTAATGTATTTGCTAGGGTCATGCAGTATATTGTAATTGTGTACACTCTCAGAAATAAATGCAAGAAATTGTTACTGAGGGACAAACGAATGAAGGGGAGAGAGAGAAGTCACTACGTTCATCCATCCATCCATTCTCCATACCGTTTATCCTGTACAGGGTCGCGGGAAGCCTGGGGTCTATCCCAGGGAGCTCGGGGCACAAGGAAGGGGACACCCTGGACGGGGTACCATCCCATCACAGGGCGCAGTCACACCCATTCATACACCACGGACAATTTGGAAATGCCAATCAGCGGGAAAACCCCAAAGCACAGGGAGAACATGCAAACTCGGGATTCGAACCCCCAATAGCGGAGGTGCGAGGCAAACATGCTAACCGCTAAGTCACTGTACAAAATTCTAATAGTAAAAAATACAAGTTAGGTCGTGTCCCCATGGATGAATTTCAAAGTTTAGAATAACTCCTATGGATTTGTCAATTCCCAGTCTCACATTTTCTTCCTAGCAACCGTGCAGACTCTACAAGCTTTTGGTGATAAATTTCAGAGGGCCAGAAATCAGTCTTTTTTTGTATGGAATGTTAAAAGGGTCATACTGTGCCATCTTCCTTTTAACTAGTGCTATTAATAATAATAATAATAATAATAATAATAATAATAATAATAATAAAAATATGTCTGCTGCTGACAATTATTTTGATAATATATTGAGTGTCTAATTTTATATGAGCCATTAACCACTATTGTGGAGTGTGACATCACAAATATATTCAATGCTGAACACAGGCACCCCCAAAACAAATTTGGGAAATTCCATTTTTTGACCTCTGGTAAAAAGAGTTAAAAAGTGCTAAGCTTTAAAATTTAAAAGGAATACCACATACACTATATGGAGAATAGTACATGGATGCTTGGCACTTATATGGGCTTGTTGGACATCCTGTTCCAAAACCATGCATATTAATTCGAAGTTATTAAGGGCCTTAATTTGGGCATTCATTCTGCTGGCATCCACCAAACCTAAATTCATCCATCAGACTGCCAGATAGTGAAGAGCAGTTCATCACTCCAGAGAACCTTTCCACTGCTCCAGAGTCCAGTGGCAGCGTGCTTTACACCTCTCCAGTCATGCAGCTGTTAGCAATGGGTGTGTCTGAAACACATGAACGCAATAATTAGGAGGGCTGTCCACATACTTTTGGCAATACAGTGTAGTTAAAACACAGCTTACACAAAACTGCGGTTTTCACACAAATATTATAAAGTATAAATATAATTACGTTATATAATAATTATACATTTCCAAATCCAATTTAAAAAAATCCATTACAGGATTGGTTCCAATTTCTTTTTTTTTCTTCTCTGATATCCGATCTACCATTTTTTTTTTGCTGGAATCAGCCCAATCAGATCAGTGCCACCTTTAATAATTTCATTCAGTGTCGTGTTTATGTGAAATAAGTTTGTTTATATGCTCAGGATGGAACCATGGCTCACCTGTACAAGTAAATAAAGCTTTACTTAAAGCTGCCTTAGTAAATCAGATAAATCTTAGTAAAACGCTCTAAACTGAATAAAAACCTAGCCGTGCAAAAGAGTTAACATAACTTCCTGCAGGTGAGAGCACACTTCCAATTGTCTTTTATTTGTAACAACCTCAGACAGAAGCACCCCTATCTCAACAGCTTCTCCTTTCTGTTTATCTTTTCCCCCAATGTTTTAATAGCCTGCTGAACGCTTTCCTTTTTTTAGCTTATAGTCACAACCTGCAGGAAGTACCCTTATTTACCCTTTGGTAAATATGAGCAAAGAAGGCTGTGAAAAATTGTCTTTGTTTAACCTTTTGATATTTTGTTAAAAACAATTCACAAAAATACTCTTCTCTCATGGATATCAAGCAATTACAAACAACACAGGTTTATAAAAAAAAATAAAAAAAATCTTTGTTAAATATAGGTCTGCAACAATTATTGGCACCCCTATGAATTCATATGAGAAAAATATACTTGAAGTATATTCCCTTTGATATTTTACATTTTTTAGTGTGTCTGGGTGACTAGGAACAGGAAATTGTTCAACCTTGACTTCCTGTTTCACAGGGGTATAAATATGAGGTAACACATAGGCCAAATTCCCTTAGTCATTCATAACAATGGGTAAGACCAAGGAATATAGCTGTGATGTGCGGCAAAAGGTTGTTGAGCTTCACAAAATGGGAAGTGACTATAAGAAAATAGCACAAGCATTGAAAACATCCATTTCCACCATCAGGGCAATAATTAAGAAGTTCCAGTCAACTGGAAATGTTATGAATCAACCTGGAATTGGACGTGTGTCTATATCGTCTTAACGCACTGTGAAGAGGATGGTTCGTGTGGCCAAAAAATCTTCAAGGATCACAGCTGGAGAATTGCAGAAGTTAGTTGTGTCTTGGGGTCAGAAAGTCTCCAAAACTACAATCCAAAGTCACCTACATCACCACAAGTTGTTTGGAAGGGTTTCAAGAAAAAAGCCTCTACTCTCATCCAAAAACAAACTCAAGCGTCTTCACTTTGCCAGACACTACTGGAACTTCAAATGGGATCGGGTTCTATGGTCAGATGAAACCAAAAAGGTAGAGAGGTAGCCATATGGAAAAGTACCTCATGCCCACGGTTAAATATGGTGGAGGCTCTTTAATGTTTTGGGGCTGTTTTTCTGCCAGAGGACCTGGACATTTTGTTAGGATACATGGCATCATGGACTCTATCAAATATCAACAGGTATTAAATGAAAACCTGACTGCCTCTGCCAGAAAGCTTCAAATGGGCCGTGGTTGGATCTTCCAGCAGGACAGTGATCCAAAACATACATCATTATCAACACAAAAATGGTTTACTGACCACAAAATCAAGGTCCTGTCATGGCCATCCCAGTCCCCTGACTTGAAACCTGTGGGGTGAACTGAAGAGGAGAGTCCACCAGCGTGGACCTCAAAATTTGAAGGATCTGGAGAGATTCTGTATGGAGGAATGGTCTCAGATCCCTTGCCATGTATTCTCCAACCTCATCAGGCATTATAGGAGAAGACTCAGAGCTGTTATCTTGGCAAAGGGAGGTAGCACAAAGTATTGACTAAAAGGGTGCCAATAATTGTTGCTATTTTTTTTGGATAAACCTGTGTTTTGTCTGCAATTGTTTGATATCCATGAGAGCAGAATATTTTTGTGATTTATTTATTTTTTTTAACAAACCATCAAAAGGTTAAACAATAAAGACAATCTTTTACAGCCTTCTTTGCTCATATTTACATATGACATGTAAATAAGTGACTAGTGGGCGGAAGCTTGTTTTCACACAGCTGAAGTGGATTTATCATTTGCGCTCAGATCACTGCTCGTTTCTACACAAATTTTATGAATAACAGCTGCTGTGTTGCAAAGGTCTTAATCCATACAGTGTACTTGGGGGGGAAAGTCAGGAGTCTAGCTATATTATTCTTATGATGTGCAGTAAAAGCTTCTTGTAGAAAGGGTTATGAACAAACACATTGCAGATTAATCTTTTAGGCACTAGAAGTACATGGTTTTTGTGGAATTGCATTAGCTTGCCTGCTAGATTGCCTTAGGATCACTCCATGAATAACATCCATCACTGAATAGTACTCTCTGTGTGTGTGTGTGTGTGTGTGTGTGTGTGTGTGTGTGTGTGTGTGTGTGTGTGTGTGTGTGCGCACGTGTGTGCACTAACATACATGGACCAGTCAATAAAAGCACCACAAAAGAGCCCCTCTACATTTAGAAGGGTGTGTGTGTGTGTGTGTGTGTGTGTGTGTGTGCCGATTCTAAAAGGCTTGTGGAACCGTAATATTGAATGGTTCATTGTGTAATTCATTTGATAATTGAGTCTTTGTTTTTTCAGAGCTGGTGTGTGTACGCATGTGTAATTATTTATGTGTGTGTTAAAACCCCCCTGATGGTGTGCACTTGTTTCTGCAGCTGCAGTATATCCAGACTGCCGGACTCTCTGAACAGCGCCGACATCACCATGGACAACATGACAGGTAACACACGCAAACTCGCACATAGTTTTTTTTTTTTTTTTTTTTTTTTCCCGTATGAGCCAGCTGTGTGGGAGAGAGAGTGCCATGTGGAAAGAGGACATGAAGTGGTGTAGCTTGTATGGTAGTTCTCTTTTTCATCACCCGGTTCTCCCTGTCTTCTCTGTTCTTCAGCTCCCATGTTCCCCGGGCAGAAGATGTCTCCGAGCAAAGCGATGACAATGAAGGACTACGAGAATGTAAGCAGTACTTACACCACGTTAATGTGTCTAACACTCTGCCATAAGTAAAGCCTTAAAGTTAGCATGATTTCTTTCCTTTAGTCATCGTGACTTTTTGGTACTTTTTTGTGATGCCAGCTACATTTACTTTTTACTACAGGAGGGAAAACACAGAAGGGTGGTGATAATTCCAGGACACAGTGAACCACTTTTCCTTACATATAGTGATGTGGTATAATTGAATTTCATATAATGAAAAATTCCTAACCTTTATCATTCTTTAGAACAAAACTGTTCAAAAGTAATTGTGAATTAGTGATGAGTCATACTTTAAAAAATGGCTTCATATTCACTTTAATACAGGGTTTAGTACACTATAATTGCATTATAGAGCATGGGCCATATCAGTCCATAAAGGATTTCGCAGAGTTTTTTTTTTGTGATTGTTGCAGCCAAAAACGCTTGGTTTTGGGTCGTTATCATGTTGCAATACTGCCCTGCGGCCCAGTTTCCGAAGGGAGGGGATCATGCTCTGCTTCAGTATGTCATATTCAGCACTCATGCAGCCCCAGACCATGACACTCCCACCACCATGCTTGACTGTAGGCAAGACACACTTGTCTTTGTACTCCTCACCTGGTTGCTGCCACACACACTTGACACCATCTGAACCAAATAAGTTTATCTTGGGCTCATCAGACCACAGGACATGGTTCCAGTAATCCATGTCCTTATTCTGCTTGTCTTCAGCAAACTGTTTGCGGGCTTTCTTGTGCATCATCTTTAGAAGAGGCTTCCTTCTGGGACGACAGCCATGCAGACCAATTTGATGCAGTGTGTGGCGTATGGTCTGAGCACTGACAGGCTGACCCCCCACCCCTTCAACCTCTGCAGCAATGCTGGCAGCACTCATACGTCTATTCTGCAAAGCCGACCTCTGGATATGATGCTGAGCACGTGCACTCAACTTCTTTGGTCGACCATGGCGAGGCCTGTTCTGAGTGGAACCTGTCCTGTTAAACCGCTGTATGGTCTTGGCCACCGTGCTGCAGCTCAGTTTCAGGGTGTTGGCAATCTTCTTATAGCCTAGGCCATCTTTATGTAGAGCAACAATTCTTTTTTTCAGATCCTCAGAGAGTTATTTGCCATGAGGTGCCATGTTGAACTTCCAGTGACCAGTATGAGAGAGTATGAGAGCGATAACACCAAACTTAACACACCTGCTCCCCATTCACACCTGAGACCTTGTAACACTAATGAGTCACATGACACCGGGGAGGGAAAATGGCTAATTGGGCCCAATTTGGACATTTTCACTTAGGGGTGTACTCACTTTTGTTGCCAGCGGTTTAGACATTAATGGCTGTGTGTTGAGTTATTTTGAGGGGACAGCAAATTTACAGTTATACAAGCTGTACACTCACTACTTTCTTCAGTGTTGTCCCATGAAAAGATATAATAAAATATATTTACAAAAATGTGAGGGGTGTACTCACTTTTGTGAGATACTGTATGTAGTTTTAATAATTAGTTTGTATCATGTATAATGAGGTCGTGAGTCTCGCGATACGCTGCAGTGGTCTGAATGCATCCGCAACAACCAATCACTTTTTTTAGCGGCTCAGTCCTGGAGAGGGGGAAGAAGCAAGAGTGTCGACATGCGCACACACTCTCTCACACACACACACACACACTCAAACATGCTAACGCAAACATACTAACACACAAAAACGCTCACTCTCTACACACACACACACACACACTTTCTCTTCTGTTTTGTTCCATAGTCCGTTCTTTTGTTCTCTGTTGTCTGGTTTATATGCAGATGCTGACAGGTTTGTGTTGTTAACGTTGTGAAAATAAAGACGGTCAACTGTTGGGAATATGTCTGTTTTTTGGTGTGTGTGAGAGATTTTTTTTTGTTGAAAATGTCAGGTTGTGTGTTATTGGACCCGTCACAGGACTGGGATACGCTGCTTCACCTTAAACCCAGGTCTTATATCATATAAACAGAACAGACAGACTTTCAAGGAGAGGTGTGACTTACAGTTCTCCATGCAGTCTGAGATTCTGGATTTCCCCTTAATTTTAATCAGATCCGAACTAACTAACTAGTAACTTGCTACTTGAGTCGTCTTCTCATTAGATACTTCATTACTCGTACTCAAGTAATTATTAACATTATTACTTTTACTGTTATTTGAGTAATTATTTTTTACAAGTAGTTTTACCTGTACTTGAGTAAAGTTTATGGCTACTCTACCTACCTCCCTTTGCACATTCCTTTGTGGCCCCCTAGAGTCGTCAGAGTTTCGCAGTTTCGTTTTTTTCACACTTCTGTATTAACTTTCTCAGCTAAGAGACTACGTCCTCTATCTAAAAACATATCCATTTTAAAGAGTCTTAGGTTTTATCAGCGTGTAGCTAACAGTACTGTACACTAGTATATCAACAGACGTCTCTGGTGCTGTTTCAGCTTAGTGTGCTGTGTGTAATTGATTTAAATTATGTTTAAAGGTTGACAATACCGACTTACATACAGGTCAAATTAATTTTTAAAAATAATGTTCTAGAATTTCTATGCGGCCCCCCCCCGGCCCCATCTGGCCCTCAGTTTGAGATTCACTGCTTAGAGTATGGTAAAGAGTTGACTACTCCAAGGTGACCTGGAGATTCAAACTCTGATATGGACGTGGCAGGCACATAAAGCTGAATTGGGCATTTCAGGTAAAAATTACTCTTCAAATTTTCCGAGACATTACTTGATAATATTCAAATATATGCAAACTGTTGAGCCTCTGATTTTCTTCTGAGAGAGGGATTTTGGATTTGACGCCTTGCAGCTGCAATTTAAGTTTAATCAAACACAAGTTTGACTTCGCTGAGCCTGTTGGAAATTTAAAAAAAAAAAAGTAAGTAAAGAGTGCGGTCCTGTAGACTGATTAAATTGGCTTTTTAATCTAAAGCTAAAGAGGAACAAACAATTCGACTATACCTTTCAGTAAGCCTGTCAAAACTCAGCAACTAAGACAAACTGTTGTGTGAGCATCTCAGGTTATACAGGCATGGAATCTTTCTTGATGCTGGGCAAAAATACTCCACATCGATGTTTGCATTCAGGCATATAGCCATAATATGCTGAATTTGAACTGATGCTTGCCATTAACTACTAAGGCAGGTTAGCGGTACTAGCAGTTGGTCTCCATTAGCTTACATTCAAGACCTAAGAGAGCTAGAGGTTTCCAGAATGTTACGTTTGTTTCTCCGGATTAATGATGGAATGATGGAGCAGTCTGGTTTCCCGTAAAGAGTGTGTGGGACTGTGCTTGTCCATTTAAGGTACTGCTGAAAGTAAAAATTGGGAGGAAAGGGCTTTTTTGTTTTTTACTGTGAAGTCTGATCAGATTAGATCAGAGCTGTACGTGTCTGTTTTATTTTCTTTCTCACTATATCTCACTCAGTTTATCTTTCTAGTAGATTTGTATCGCGAAAGTCTGGGTTACAGAGCTTGAACTATTACAAATATAAAAACCCAGTTTAATGAACATTTCAATTTTCTTCTATTTTCTTCCGTTGCTTGTTCTTTCTCCATCTCTATTTATTTTTCTTCATCTCTCTGAATCTGTTGTATTATCCAATTTCTGATCCTCTCTTCTTTTGGTTTCCCCACCCACCTCTGCCCCAGATGTTGGCACACAACGTGTACAACCCCCATCCACTCCCCACACACACACACACACACACACACACACACACACACACACACACACACACACACACACACACACACACACACACACACACACACACACACACACACACACACACAGAGGGAGAGAGAGAGAGAGAGAGACAGAGAGGCTGGTAGTTGTCAAATCAACCCCCTTTTCTGTGTAGTCTAATTATACCCTCTTTAGTCATGTTTATTCATGTGCGGTTAGTGTAGTCCTGAAAAATTTCAGGAAAAATAAAACAAGAAAAAGAAACCTTAATGAGGAATAATGTTAAATACATAAAGCAGAATGAATGAAAATAAATCATGGTTGTGCCTGTGTGACACAGAACATGTTTTTTCTGTCTTGTAGCAAATTACCGCTCTGAAAAAAGAGAATTTTAACCTGAAGCTGAGGATCTACTTCCTGGAGGAGCATGTGCAGCAAAAATGCGACGATTCTACTGAGGAAATTTACAAAACGGTGACAAGCACACCCAGACACACTCACGCGCACACACACACACATACATGAAACAATAGTCATTGTTGTTCTGTCTACCAGACTGCAACCAAATAAATAAATGCTCTAATAATCCTTGTGTGACTATGTGTTTGGATCTTGTGTTGACTGTGTGGCGATGTGTAGAACATTGAGTTAAAGGTGGAGGTGGAATCTATGAAGAGAGACCTTGCTGAGAAACAGGAACTACTTGTGTCTGCATCGTAAGTCCCGCTCCGTAGTCCTGTCAATCAAAGCAGCTGTCCACTCAGGAATTCATTAACAATGCCACATTACATCAGTGAAATTTACAACTGGTGAATTGATTTGAACATGGCTAAAATATACATGCAGATCTGTTTTAAATCATCTCTGTCTGTGTGTGTGTGTGTGTGTGTGTGTTTGTGTGTGTGTGTGTGTGTGTGTGTGTGTGTTTGTGTGTGTGTGTGTGTGTGTGTGTAGGAAAGCCCTAGAGAGTTTAGCTAACAGAGATTCCGGGGAAGGCCTGAGGGAGCGCGCTCGGAGAGAGATGGATGCACTCAGAGAAGCATTCAATGCCAGGATCAGAGAGCTGGAGGAGGTATACACACACACACACACACACACACAAGGAGAAATGTTGGCTCTACTCCTGTCTTTCTTTATAATACAATATTTAAAGAAATTCAAGACAACAGTTTTCAAAGATGTTACTGAGATGTAAACCAATTTAAGCTGACTTTCTTTCTTTCTTTCTAGTCTCTGCGCTGTGCAGAGGAGGAAGTGGAGAAGATGGCTTCCATCGCTGAGCAAGAGAAGCTGAGGAGTCTAGGTTTGGAGAAGGAACTTGAAGCTGTGGGTCAGTCAGGACCATTGCACAATGCTGGCTCCACCCCTGGGCAGGACCACAATCTCCAGCAGGCTCTGCAGGAGAAAGACCGGTGAGCAAAATCACAAAGCCACATGTCTTCAGGTTTTAAAAGTAGTGACTTAACTAACATTCAATCTTGCATGTGGGTATACAAACACAAAAGGCACGTGGGTAGGTAGGCTGTATGTTTTCAAAACTATTGATACAGTTAAAGATCGGCACGATTAGGCATGGGCAAAATCGCAAAAATATTTATTCTTGATTATTGTTTCTTGGAGAACATTCTCAGAGAAACCTAGAGCTAGTTAGGTGAGCTTTGATTTCAAATAGTGACGTTTCAGTAGATAGAAGGAAATGACCATTTATTGGGTAGGGTGCTGGCTGGGTACCACAATGAGTGTTTTCCTTGCATATGCGCCTTATTTAATTATTTAATTATTTATTTTTTAGATGAGTAGAATTGGGAGATGAAGCACGTAGCACACGTGAGACCAAATTTTGCCCTGTGCAGCATTTTGCTCTGTCTAATGAAAAATTACTGTGAGACCAGCATATTGCAAACAGCACCGTTACAACTTCAATCACCATTCATCTCTACTAATATTACTAACAAAGCTAGTGCAACACATCAGTGTTTTCCTTTTCTTTCATATTACATGACATAAAAAGAAGCTTTTTTTTCCCCCATAGTAACAATGTCACAAGAAAAAAAACGTTCATTTTTGTCCTCTCTGATTTTATATTTACACTCACCATCCACTGTATTAGGAACACCTGTACTACTGCACATTCATGCAGTTATCCATTCATGTGGCAGCAGCACAAGAAAATCATGCATATACAGGCCAAGAGCTTCAGTTAATGTTCACATTAAACGTCAGAATGAAGAAAAAATGTGATCTCTGTGACTTTATCCATGATATGGTTGTTGGTACCAGATGGGATGGTTTGAGTATTTCAGAAACTGCTGATCTCTTGGGAAACTGGACAGTTGAAGACAGAACAAGAAAAAGAACCCCCCCCCCCCCCCCCCCCCAATCTTCAGTTGTCCAGTTTGGGTGAGCCTGTTCCCATTATAGCCTCAGATTCTTGTTCTTGGCTAACAGGAGTGGAACCCAGTGTGTTCTTCTGCTGTTGTAGCCCATCCACCTCAAGGTTTGATGTTTTGTGCATGCTGAGATGCTTTTCTGCTCACCATGGCTGCAAAGAGTGGTTATTTGCGTTACTATATCCTTCCTGGCAGCTCGAACCAATCTGGCAATTTTCCTCTGACCTCTCTTATCAACAAGGCATTTCCACCCACAGAACTGTTGCTCACTCAATGTTTATTTGCACCATTCTGTGTAAACTCTAGAGACTGTTGTGTGTGAAATTCCCAGGAGCTCAGCAGTTTCTGATGGTTTGATACTCAAACTGGTTCTGGTATCGACATCCATTTCATGATCAAAGTCACAGAGATCGTTCTTTTTCTTCATTCTGATGTTTGATGTGAACATTAACTGAAGCTTTTGCTTAAAGAAGTGATATTAAATTGAAAAAAAAAAAAAATCCTGTGCTCATGAAAGTTTGAAGAGGATTAGGTCACAATAAATTGACTGTGTTTGCTGAATGTATTGTTGTTTTGGAGTGGCAGCAATCTGGTTAAAACAATACTGCTTCCATCTTCTGTAGTGTGATTGAGCGCCTCCAGGAATCCGTCAAAAACCAGGATGCACTGATTGGAGAGCTTCAGGAGAAGGACCAGGACCAGCCTATCGCAGAGCAGATGGCCCAGCTCAACACCCTGATTGGCCAAAAGGATGCAGAAGTACAGGTGAGTTATTTGACAATGTGAGGACTTCATGTGTATTCAGATGTTATGTTAATTAAATATGCATTGCTTTTTTATGTACATTGCAGGAATATATATATATATATATATATATATATATATATATATATATATATATATATATAAAGAATGCGCTCTTGTACACCTGTAAACACACACACACAAACTGCTAATGTTTTGCTCTTTGCTCCTGTAGGCTCTAAAAGAAGAGTTAGATCGTGAGAGAGAGAAAGCAGAGAAGGAAAACAAGGTGAGAGAAATTTTTTTATTTTTATTTTATTTTTTTTGGAAGATTTACTCCAGATGAGGATACTCAAAAAATAAAAACCTCTCAGCTGATGTTTGACATATTTATTGGATTAATTTAGGACCTTGGTGAAATAACTATTTAAAGAAATTATGTATACTATGGCATTCATTCAAGTAGTAGAATTTTACAGTAGCTGCCATGTTGTTAGACTTTGCAATCAGTGTGTAGGGTTTAAAGTGCCATATTTTGGTAACCATCAGTGAACTGCAGTGGTGAAGGAGCTTGTGTTGGTTTATTTAGCATTCTGTATCAACAGACAGGCTGTTCATTAACGCAAAAGGTAGGATGTGTAGATAGGATGTCCATTTCATATTTTCTTTCAGTATGTAGGCTATCATAAATGTCTTTATTTTGTGTACCTGTTTGGGCAGACACAATGTTTGGTTGAATGGGTGTGTGTGTGTGTGTGTGTGTGTGGTTGTCAGGACTATTGCAGTGAGGACTCTAATCTCCCCCAGCAGTCAGATTTGCTGCTGATTGAAAGAAAGAATTAGACACAGAGACTCAACATTCACCAATGCGTTTTTTTGTTTTTGTTTTTCTGTTTGAGAGATGTAAAGCTGCACAAAGTGCATATACAATGGGATCCAAAAAGCTGAGGCATTTTTTTTTCTCATTTAATACATTTTATTTTCATTACAAACGATATTATCATCAATTACTTGAGTGAAAAGTAGAATCCACAAGTTTGTGTAAAGCCAGATGATCTGTGTTCATTCAAATTCATTGGAATGTTGTCTGAGCACATGCTTCAGTGGAGGCAAATATGACCTTTTGTACAATTTGCTTAAATTTAAATGGTGACCTAGATATAGCACAGAATTCTAAAACATCCTGTTTATTTGTAGTTTTAATAAGAAAAAAAAATCCCTGATTTTCAGTGTGGTCTCAGACTTTTGGACCCCACTGTATGTGACCAAAGAATTTTTACAAGACAGCATGGCATTATTTGATCAAACGCATGTGCTGACATGAACATTGTAATAAAGCTGAGTGAACTTGGTTAAATACTTTTTTACTTTATCTGAAGACTTACTGTTCTACTGATGTTAAAGCATGTTGTGCATATTGTGCTACAGATTTTTTAGTTTTTTTGATAAGCTGTCCGTTCTTCCAGATTTCTCACTTGTTCTATAGGAGAATTAAGTTTGATGGATATAATTAATTTTTAATTTTTTAAATCAGAATATTGCCCCCACTACAACTGAGAGTATTGATGTGTTTGTGTTCAAAATAAAGCTCTCCTCCCCTGGACACATGGGTTAGAAGGCAGGGACTGGATTAGTGTGTGTGTGTGTGTGTGTGTGTGTGTTCACTCATGAGTGTGTCATTAGATGTTGTGCCCTCCTTGGATTTTGTGTGTGTGTGGCTGGATTAGAGGCTTTATTCCACTGTGCAGCTTTAGTGTGCTGCTTTTGGCTCGGAACTGAACAGATAGCAGAGATGAAACAGTGAAAGAGCGAAACAACAAGAGAAACTAAACAAGAATGGATGTAAATGATCTTATTAGATCTTCTACAAGCCATGTTTGAGCTATGTGAAGTAGTTTAGGCTTACATTGTCTGGTTTATGTTGGAGTGATTTGTCTCAGTTGTGTGTGTGGTCATGTGGGAACCGTGTCGCATTTGTGGTGACCGTGTGCTAGGTGCACAGCGCCGGTGGTTGTTTGGTAAATGTGGACGTTTACAGCCTGGTGTGGTTCTGGCCCATGTTTTGGGGTGCAATCTTCATCGAGACGGGAGCAATGAACTCCTTTGTGGGAAGTGCATGTTCCTGCTGGAGTGTGTGGTGCGGTGCGACAACGCCATTGAAGACCTGCAGAATACACACACTGCACAGTTGCAACGGCTGCAGCGAGAGAGATCTAGACTGAGTGTGCTCATAACACAGAAATACTGGAGGAATAACTCGGAAGAACAGGATCGGTGCAAAAAGCATAAAACTGGAACAAACCAGGAGTTTCAGAACCAATCAGCACGTGACCACGGCGTGGAACAACTACAAAAGCGAACATGTAAGAAAAGTGAATCGACACAGTGGCGGAATGAGGCAAGGCACCTTGAGAGGCCAAAATGGCAACAGAATAAACTGCAGCGACACCTCAATGGAGGAAATATAAGGACCACACATCCTGGGTCAAAGATCAACATTTCAAAGGAGAGCGAAGGCCAACATCAGAGAATTAATCAGACTCGGTTGAGGCGCAGTGTCTCACTCGGTTTTGGGCGGAGCCTATTAGTTCAGAATTCTGTGGTGACAAGGGTTAAAGCAGAAAGTATCCTCAGGAAGTGCGCTTTAACATCATGCACCATTTCTCTCAGCCCTGCTCAGGCCATCATTACACCCCCACACCTCAGGCAGACACAGCCACTCACTGGCTCTTTATTGCCATTGGGTGATTTACTGCAGTTGCTGCGGGGCATTAGGCCTCACCCACTGCCATGGACGGTGGGCACTCGGATTCCTGTCCGATTAAAACCAAGTGGTGTGTTTGGACATGCCAGCATGGGTAAGGCCAGACTGGCGAGGGCGGAGCAAACTGTGAGAGAGTTGGAGGAAGAGTTTAATGATGAATACCTAGCTCTTAAACCAGAGGTACACTCTTTAAACTACATGACGTTGTGTGTGTGTGTGTGTGTGTGTGTGTGTGTGTGTGTGTGTTGTATATGTATCTGTGGCTTCCTATTTATAATATCGGTGTCTGTCAAGGTCACAGGTTTCTGTATCATACAGCCAACATACAGTAGATATAGATAGCCTGATTGATTTCCCTAGGATGGATTTAAATGGATTTAATCTAAATCTCAGTAACTTAAAAACCAATGTATATAGTGTTATTAATGCCAGATGCAATTTTACTAAAACTATCTATTACAGTAAAAAAGATTTAATATCTATAATTTAACATAAAGAAACTGGTTTAGGTTCTGTAGGTACAGAAATGTGTTCAGGAATAAAAAGGCATCATGGATTCAACAAATAAATAAGATGTATCATGTATATTGTGATCATCTGTTTGCGTGTGTGTCGCAGGTGTGTGTGGTGAAGCAGGATGAGCTGAACATGCTACAGCAGAGAACCAGGCAGCTGACTGAAGAGCTTAACTCCACCAAGAGCAGCAGTCAAACACTAAAACACAGACTGGAGGAGATGGACAGAGAGAACAAGGTACACACATGCGCATGCACACAACACAATAGGTTAGTCTTTTTCTAACCAATCTCCTTTTCACAGGAATTGGATTTTAAATTGTTCTGAACTTAACACAGAATTAAGTCCTCTGCTGTGAGTGTGAACATACAATTATGAGGCACAACGTTCAGCATTCTCTCACTAGTGTTGCTCAGACTTATGTTTGTACCAGAATGATGCGCCTTCCCAGTGTGCCAGTCAACTAGGAAACAAAGGCCCCCTGTTGAACCCCTCACTTTGGGAAATTTGCTGGAGTTGCTTTTTAAAACTGTGTAGTTATTAATGGTGTTTAATATCTCAGTCTCATACTGTTTTCCTTCCTTTTTACCTCTCAGACCCTTTCTGGACAACTGGAGGACAAGGAGAATGAGCTAGCTGCAGAAAAGAAAAACGCCCTGAAACGAGACAAGACCATTCAGGGCCTGAGCATCCTACTTAAAGAGAAAGAAAGACAGGTCACAATTCCCTTCCTTCAAACCAGAAAAGAAGTTTGAGCAATATTAAAACTGGCTATAACACTGTTTCTGCTACTTTTTTTTTTTTCTTTCTGTTTCTCTCTCAGGTGGATGAGTTGTATGGGAATCTAGAGGAGAAAGATCAGGCCTTAAGCAAGGCTAGGGAATCTCTTCACAAAGCTCAGCTACAGAAATACCAGGTAAATAGTATGTGGTGTTTTACTTCTGAAATGCCAAGGCATTTGAGGTCTAGATCACCCTAGATACCTTGCTTAATTTTCCAATATCCATGTGTCCTGAAGCGTTTTATTCCTCTTCTACCACAGCAGTTTGTCAATACCATCAATCTAACCATGTTTTTTTGTTTGTTTGTTTATTTATAGTTATGGTTAATGTTGTAGAATGGGAAACAAGTTTATGTTATTACTTGTTATATCGTTATAAACAGTCTTTCCCAAGACCAACAAAATTGCAGCTTGTCATGTTTCTGAGAAACCGGAAAGTACATGGCCTTCGTCCATCTGTCATTTCTGTAGTCCAAGTACATGTGTGTTTGTGTGTGTATGGTGTAGGGTGGTGAGGAGCAACAGGCCCTGTTGCAGTCGCAGCATGCTGAGCTGTCTCGTCTACAGGCGGAGTGCCATTCATCCCTGCTGGAGCTTCAGAGGCTGCAGCGTGCACTCAGCAGCAAAGACGCACATCTGGAGCTGCTGCAGCAAGACAAACTGCAGCTGGAAAATGAACTGGAGCTGCTTCAGCAGCACAAAAGGAAAGGAGACAAGACCATTAATGTTAGTAGACATTTCCATACACCCACTGAGATATGAATTAGGCCTGGTCAGTATGATGATATAATATTGTAATTCATTACACTTCAATATTATTATTGAATTGTGTTCCATAATAATATATGGTTAGAATGATAGTGTTATTACAATTGCAGGCATCGTCAGTACTTTTATAACTCCAGTGTTAAAGATTTTTTCTCTTTTTAGTGCAGGTGTTAAACATATTAGGATCATTGTATTTTCAGTTATAAAAAAGCAAATAAAAATATTATTGGAACCACGGTGTACCATTGTATGCAAAAGTTTGGGCACCCCTCAACAAATAAAATAGCATATTTTGTTGATTTTTGAAGTGAAAACACAACCTCTATTTTGGTGCCAGGTGCCCAAATTTTTGCATAAAACTGTATGTATGGTTTTTATTTTTTTGGCTGGCAATTTGTTAATACATAATGCATACACAGAGTTCAGAAAGCCTTATACACAGGTCCATCACAGATGTGAATTGTAATTTTTTTTATAATTGGGAGTCTTCAGTTTCTTTAAGCCATGTCCTGAATGAAGCTGTGTGTGTGTGTGTGTGTGTGTGTGTGTGTGTGTGTGTGTGTGTGTGTGTGTGTGTGTGTGTGTGTGTGTGTGTGTGTGTGTGTGTGTGTGTGTTTTGTGAACCAGGACCTGCAGAACCAGCTGAAAAAGCTGAGTGGAGAGCTGGCAGAACGTGAGAACTTTCTAGATCATCAGTGTCTAGCACAGCAAGAGCAAACCTGCAGGACAGAACATAAACTGCAGAGCACGATACAACATCTGACAACTAGTCTCACAAAGAAAGAACAACAGCTACAGGTAAACAATAACTTAAACTCCTACAGAAAACATGTCACATGGTTTTGGAGAAATTTTGGCCCACTGTGAAAGGGTTGCTATAGAAACAATATCGTATTAGAATAAGTGCATTAATATAAACCTGCGATTTGAATTATAGCCAGTGGTACTGTCAGAGCCGTGCTGTTGTATCAATGCATCAACACATTCTGACAATCAGATCTGAGAATAAACAACTGTTCAGTATTTATGTCCTTCATTTTCTCTCTCTCTCTCTCTCTCTCTCTCTCTCTCTTTTTCAGGACTACATGAGCATGGTGCAGGATCTGGAGCAGGATCGAGCTTCAGCAGGAAGTGATGTAATGCTGGCCAAGCTCAGAGAGAAGCTGAGGGAAAAGGAGAAGGCTCTGGAGGTGCTGTTCTCATTTCCTCCATTTCTTCCTTATAAATAAACACTGGTGTACAGGGTGGGAACGTCAGTAATAGCCTCTTAGCTTACATCAAATAATTATTTACATTTTATTTGTGTCTGTGCATGTGAGCAGAAAGCACTAGATGAAAAGTTTGTGGTGGTGGATGAGAAGGAGAATGAAATTCATCTGCTGCAGCTGAGCATGAGAGAAAAGGAGAGAGATTTGGAGCACCTCCATAACCTGCTCACACACAATGAGGAGACTGTTAATGTAAGTACTGAACATTATAAAATTACAGTGATTTAAATTTAATAATAACATTACTGTAGCAGCATATATAACGAAACAGAAGCTGTGCATTAGACTGTAATAAAATGAACCAGGTCTAATTAAGCATTAGTGTTAATGTGCTACTGGTGTGCAGGGTTGCCAGGTCTCAGCTAAATTTCTACCCCAACTATCTCAAAAACACAGAAAGACCTGAAACTAGCCCAAAGTATTTGTGTGTGTTTCCCTAAATAGATTTCACCTAAATTAGATCCATGTAAACCGTGTTTGTGTGTGTTTGTGTGTGTGTGTGTTCAGAGCTTTGATGCTTTATTGAAGGAGAAAGACACTGAGTTGCAACAGCTCCTGAACTCACTGAAAAACCTGCAGCGCTCCAAACAGGAGAGTGAAGAGAACCTGCAAAGAGCTCTGAGAGAGAAAGATTCCATCATTCAGCAGCTCCAACACACACTGCAGCTCAAAACTAAAGACATGGAGGTACCACACACAAACGGCGTTCAATAAGCACCATATACAATATATAGTGACACTAAACATCAAATTATCAACAGTTTATTTGATTGACAGTCTCACTGTAGCTCCCTGGTTAAAATGTGTTCAGTACTCACCCTCTCTCATTCCTTCCACTCTCCCCCTTTCTCCTATAGGACATGGCTAGTACAGTTCTTAGTCATTCAGAGTCTCAGGGACATGATCTTGCAGAGCAGATGGGTCAGAGGTTAAAGGTCACAGAGGCTATGTTAGCCGAGGCAGTGAAGCACAGAGAAAGGCTGGTGTGTGAAAACCAGACAGCTGTGGAGAACCTGCTTGCCACCATCAGCAGCAAAGACCAGCTACTCAAGGTAAACTGTTAGAGTTATGGTATCTCCTGTGCACACTGGGTAAGGAATAAAACATGATGGGCCATACTGTTATAGAAAGTTAATAAACAGTGAGGTAGTGTGATGCACCCTCACACAAAACAGAGAGCTGTTATCATGTGCATAACAGCATGTGCCCCAGAATGTTTTATTCCCTTTATATCGCAGCAATTTTTCAATAATTACAATTTGACAGTCTGACTGGGGCTGTATTTCTATATCACAACACGTGTGTGTGTGTGTGTGTGTGTGTGTGTGTGTTTGTGTGTGTGTGTGTGTGTGTATAGGAGAGTGCAGAGCGACATGCACAGGCTCTTTCTGAACGGTCTGCAGAGTTGCAGAATCTGCGCAGACAGCTTGCAGACACCCAACTGCAACTCAGTAACACTCAGAACCTCAGTGCTGCACTGAATGAGAAGGATGTGCTCATCAATGTGAGATATTTCACTACGTTCTTATAATTTGACATTTGTGCTTAAAATAGGGTTGAGGGATTTGGAATTAGCAGAGGTCAAGAAACTTTTTAGCTGGCAGAGCAATAAAAGCCAAAAAAAAGTTTTTTTTTAAAGAGCCAGAGAAAAGCTTTTTGTTGTTGGTTTTTTGTACATTTTTATGTGCCTCTTCTTATTATTATTAGTTATTGTCTTTACTATTATTGCAGAATTAACAAAAGTGTTAATGTAATAAAGGCCATTTCAAATTATGCGTGTTCCAGACCTAACAGCCTAAACTTCACTTAATAAGCCTGTAGGTGGCACTTGGAATTCATTTAACCAACTATGACGGCTTCATCAAATGGTAAATCAATACAAAATGCAGTACATAAGTGAGAGTAAATTGAACACTACTTACCATTAATGTGACTTCCACAAATGCAAACTTGTCTTGGTTGGTTACATGACAAACAGGTATCGATTATGAATTATGTAATATTTTAAAATATGTAGAGTTTTAATTGAATCGTCACCCTAGCTTTCGTGATTGTTTTTATTTTTTTTTTTCCCGCCGTCGAGCCATTGGCAATCGCTGATAGAGCCATATATGGCTCGCAAACCATATTTTCCCAACCCCTGGAATTAGGACTTGCCAAAGACAGTTAGCTTTTCCACTTTTGTGGTGCAGCTTAATAGAACCAGCAAGAACATTTGCAGTGTGTTTTCTAATGCATACTAGAAAAAATGTGTGGAGGATATTATACATTGTCCTTTTGGCTTTGAAGGCATTTTTACCATCAAATTCAAATCGTGCAGCATTTATACACAGCACAGACATTTTCATAGACAATGCTTATGCGCAAGGCAACAAATTCATGTTATTATTGTACTTGCCAAAAGGAAGGTTGCTTTGCAATAATTTGCTTAGCTTCTGTTTAGTTTGTTGCAGTTGACATTTATGAGCAGTGGAAAAAGTGAGATGTTCTGTGGTGCACTTCCACCTAAACAAATTATCTGTGTATGTGTTTGTGTGTTTACAGAAGCTGTTGGACCGTGCTCAGGAGAGAGACCACTGTCTGAGTGAGACAAAGGTGGGCGAGGCTCCACCCCCTCAGGTGGTAGAGCTCAGACATACCATCAAAGTGCTGCAACAGAGACTGGAAGAGAAGGAGGGTAAGTGTTGCAGAGAAAATCGCATATTAATGCATGTTCCTTTTTCATTGTTTTTTTTTCTGTTTTATAAATAAATAAAACAGCCATTTTCAGTGGGTTGGCAATTTACAGTGACAGGAAGTGTTGCAAAGTGGGTAGGCCTGGATTATTTGGTGTTGATTGTTGTAATGTGCCAGTTTATTAGCAAAACATCTGCTAATGTGAACAGTCTGATGGGAATTCTAATTGTAGTATGTCTTTGTAGCTGAGCTGTCTCAGCGGTACAGTGAGGAGAACATGGAGAAATCTCTTACAGTCAATAAGAAACCTGCTGTAATACTGAAGAAAGAGCTTGCCCAGAAAACAGATGCTCTCAACAGTGCTCTAAAGAGAGAAAACCAGCTCAAGGTGTGTGTGTGTGCGCACACATCTATGTTAGAAAAAAATATTAAAGAGATAGTTCACCCAAAAATGAAAATTCTGTCATCAATTACTCACCCTCATGTCGTTCCAAACCCATAAGACTTTCGTTCATCTTCGGAACACAAATGAAGACATTTTAATGAAACCAGGGAGATTTCTGTCCCTCCGTTTACAGTCCAAGTAACCAAAACTTTCAAGCTCCAAAAAGGCATAAAGGCATCGTAAAAGTAATCCATGTGACTCCAGTAGTTTAATTCCAGTTTTATGAAGTCATACGAATGCTTTGTGCTTTGAACGACATGAGGGTGAGTAACTGATGACGGGATTTTCAATTTTGGGTCTCTTTAAGTATCTGGTATGGATTATAATCCCATGTGTGAGGGATATTTTTTCTTTTGACTAATTGTGATAATTATAATTCTTCGTGTGTGTGTGTGTGTGTTGTAGATGTCTATTGCTGAGCTTCAGTCCTCTGTGTCAGAGCTGGAGGGCCGACTAGAGGGCCAAACAGCCAACATCGAGTCTCTCAAATCCACAATCAGTACGAAAGACGAAATTATTACTGTGAGTATGAGGTGCATTTTACATCATGTTTTGTGTGTGTAAAAATGACTTTCTGAGCAAATGCTCATTCACACACAAAATACTCACATGACCAGTTTCCTTGAGAGGAACATAGTGTTGTCACATAAAAATATTGTCTCACAGCACAAAGTGAATGTGAGAGTTAAAACTAGTCAAGATGAGCATCTGGTTTCTTGTGAGTATTGTTTCATTGGTAATATTTGACTTCTCTGTAGGAGCTACAGCAGCGTTTGTCCCAGATGGGGGTGAGGCAGTTGGCTACAACCCTTGATCACCACTCCCACTATGGGGAGGAGCTCAACTTACGCTCCCTTCCTCAGAGAGAGAGAACCATCATTGGGGGAGATAGACAGCAGCAGGTGCATACACATACATGGAGCAGAAAATGTAGCATAACAACGGCTTGCATAGAACTTATTTATTTCCTGTTATAGTATTTCCCGTTAGTACAGAACATGATTTTCTTGATGAAAAACCTTTGGCCTTTAATCCCAGCAGGAGATGTCATCTCTGGGTGACCTGTGTTCAGAGCAGGCAGAGCTAAACCACATCCTTAGGGAAGAGCAGCAGCTCTACACCAAGCTTGTTCATGCAGTCAAAGAGCAAGACAGGTGAATCATCCCTGCTAATACAGAGCACACAATACACACTTTTATTAGTCCTATGACAATCAGTCCTGCCTTCGTATTGTTTAACTCTGAAAATCAATTACAGTGAATTTATTCAGACATTCCTCCATCTTCTGTAACTGCTTTATCCTGGCCAGGGTCATGGTGGGTTCTCAGCCTATCTCAGGGCACCATACACACATTTTTGCACACTCATTCACATCTAGAGCCAATTTAGAGTAGCCAATCTGACTTCTGACACGTTTTTGAGGTGGGAGGAAACTATAGACCACAGATGAAACATACACGTACACGGGGAGAATGTACACAACTCCACACAGACACTAACTTGAGCTCATGATGGAATCCTGGAACCTGAAGCTGTGTGGTGGCAACACTACCTGCTGCACCACTGTACCTCCTAATCAGTAAACCCAGTTATGCATTATTCTTTCTCCTGCTTTAATTCAACAGAATTGAAGAGATATTTTATTTACTTTTGTTCAAGTGACTTTTGGACCTGACTGTATCATTATCTATGTCTCATGTTGGTTATATGCTCTCAGGCACCTTATGTAACACTGCGTATGGCTGTGTGTGCGCACACGTGTGGTTTTTTTTCTCCAGTGCTCAGCGGCTACAGGCACTACAGCTGGAGCTGGCTGCTGTGACACTCCTCAGGCAGCAGTTGGAAGACGGCGTGCGTAATAACAATGAGCTCCGAGAGCAACTGCACCGAGAAATCCAGAGAGTTAATCAGAGAGAAGGTGCAGTACAGAAAGTCCAAGGACAGCCGATTACTGAGTGCATCTTGACAATAGACACCTCAGAGTGCCAGTCAGAATGTTAGGACAGACCAAAGGAGAGTACCATGGGTGCATTTGAGTTACACTGATTTGTGCAAATCCTGTGTACAGAGAAAATGTTTATTGGAAGAAACTAATCAAATATAAGTTACAGATCTATACAGATCTGCATGAGCTCCATTTTGCTTAAATGCACCCCAAGATAACAATCACATAAAGATGATGTAGCACAGGCACTCAGTGGCATGTATAGTAGTCCTGTAACAAGTACTGGTTTTGTTCCTTTTGTTGATTAGAGAGGTTAGTGGGGAATGGCCAGGTTAGTTTCAGCTGACTAGGTAAATCAAGTAACCACTATTTACAACCATGGTGAGCAGAAGAGCATGCACTCAGAATGCACAGCACATCGAACCTTGAGGTTGATGGGCTACAACAGCAAAAGAGCACATTGGGTTTTACTCCTGTCATTGGTTAATATCTGATGAAATATGTTCTTGATAGTGAATTCAGTTGGATCGACACGGCTGTATCCAACTACTGTCACATTATTTTGCTTATAATTAGACAATATGAATCAAAAATGCATAAACTGTGATGCATTCAGTATTTCAAAAAGTCAGAGAAAGTATAAAGCATGTTGGTTATATTACACGTGTTCAGGCTATCTGAAAGTAATGATTAGGGCCTTTTTCTGCTATGCAATTAAACATTTTTTAATATCTCTCTTGCTTCCTGTTCACCCTGGGTTTGTGTTTGATTTTTGCATTTCATCCTCTTCCATTTGGTTTGTATCCTTCACTATTTATTTGCGGTTTCATTTCTGTGTCAGTATTTCTGTCTGTCTTTGTGCTTCTGCTCTGTATGCATGATACCACTCTTTATTAACCTGCCATTGTTGGGGTCCCTGTAGTTGACTTTCTTTATACTTGCCTCTATTTGTCCATCTGTCTAACCGCTTCTTTCATCTGTCAATCATTTAATTTCTTATCTGAAGATAAATCAGCTATTAAATAAAATGTGCTTTTTGTGTCTCTGTGTCTGCCATATTAACATGCACACACATACTCACGGTGCTGATGTCTGGCTGGCCTTCATAATATAAGGGCTGTGTGCTGTCTCCACATACAAACCGTTTCTATCTGCTATCCTTGTCCAGCGGCTCTTGCTTTCCCACGTTCAAAGAGTGATCGGTTTTAAAATTGCTATTATGAGGTTCTTAGCGTTTAGATTTCATCATGATTACTAAATATGACACAGTTCTACATATGAGGCATATACAGAGATGAAATTAGAACGATATAACAGCAAGATCCCATAATCCTTTTGTGACCGTCTGGTTTGTGCCTACATGAACTTATTTCAATCGGCATGTATCGGACAGAAAGATGAATAATTAGGAAAGAAAAAGGATCAAGAGAGAGATCACGAACGGTGAAATCCTGATACATTATTTAAAAAAACGTAAATAATCCAGCCATTTAATCCTAGATTCACTGCCCCCATGCTACCTGGAAGCCAAATTGCAAAACCTTAACAAGCCTTTCCCTTCCCCCAACTAACCCACCCCTACAGTTGAAACTGTATATACCTTGTGAGTTACCTTTTAAGCAAAAGAGGCAGAGCTGATGAGCTGTTGGGGGTGGAGCTAATTTAATTTCTAAGGTATCTTTGAAATAATATGATTATTATAGGTTTAGAAACACTTCAAATATTATAAACTGCACCTTTAATTCTGGCTCAAAAGCAGTTATATCAGGCCATATAAAATTTTGGAATCATACCAAGTGCATATCTACCTTAGTAGCTGTAGTGGCTCTACAAACTTTAGAATATGAGAGTGTGTATACTAATGTGTGGGTGTATATGTGTAGGTGCAGACCCTGCAGAGCTGGAGAATATGCGGGATGCTCTAGAAGAAGCTCAGCGCTGGAACGCATCTCTACAAGCCCGATTTGGCCAGATCCAGAGCAGAGGAGGAGGAGTAGGACAGGCCAATGACATGGGTATGTATACACACACTACAGGAAAAAGCTGTAGACACATTTAACGAGCCCTGACACACCAAGAAGACTGTAGGGTGGACTTTTTGTGATGTGTACTGCATTAGTCAGTGTTCGTTAGTGCAAGTTAAGCATGTTAATTCAGCGATGAGAAGGTTGTCCAGCCAAAAGAATCAGTGCAGGATAAGTGAGAAAAGCAGGTAGTCATGTTAGTGAGAAGCCCTCCATCATGAAGAGTTTCAGAAAATTTTGAGGAGAAGCTTCATCTGTGACTCTTAAACACTGACACTGACATTGGAGACTCTTTCCAAAAATGCTAAATAAATGTCGCCTCACATATAAAAAAAAAAAAAAAAAAACTGTGCACATTTTTAAATCCGTTTATGTGGGGTGTCTCCAAAACAAGTTCCTGTGTAAATTGTTACAATCAAATGTTAATGTATTAAAACAAGTGCATTATTATAAATCTTACAGCTGTCAGAGCTGCCCTCATATTTAAAAAATAAATCAATAACTTTAAACGCCTTATAACCAATCAAAATTCTTATTGCCACAAAGTTGCAAGCACACAGTTGTATAGGATATCTTTTTATGCTGTAGCATTACAATTTCCCTTCACTGGAGTTAAGGGGCCAAAACATGTTCCAACATGACTATTCCCCTGTGTACATGACAAGGTCTATGAATACATGGTTTGCCAAGGTTGTAGTGGAATAACTTGAGTGGCCTGCAAAGAGCCATGACCTTATAACCCCACTGAACCCCTTTGGTATGATCTGGAACATTGACTGCGTCCCAGTTCTCCTCGCTCGACGACAGTACCTGGACTCACGAATGATTTTGTGGCTGAATGAGCAAATCCCCACAGCCATGCTTAAAAAAAAAGCCTTCCTAGAAGATAAGGGTGGACTAAATCTGGAACGGGGTGTTCAAAAGCACAAATGGGTGTGATGGTCAGAGGTTCACAAACATTTGAAATATCCTGATTCTGATTGGTGCTTGTTCTTTGATGCTGGCTTGATCTGTCATGGCCCTAAATGACTGAAAAGTCTAGAGGTTGATGTTAATAGTAATTTGATGGTCATTTCAGATGACACACTGAGTCTGATTGGCGAACAGACATCCTATATGAGTATATGTATAGGCAAGGGGCAAGAGGAGGAGCTACAGCATCTTTCTGTGGAACAACTCAGGTTGAAGGTGAGCTTCACATCATCTAAATAAGCATAACATTATTACATTACTGTGCTTTGTTTTCCTCACTTCTTTTATCTTATTTTTTCTGGCTTACCATGCTGTCATTCTCAATTGTAAACATATTATCTGTTTTATTTTTGTTCCTTCCCTCTGACTCTCTTTGTATATTTGTCTATATCTCTCCATCTACATTCATTTCTCTCTACATGCTTTTTTCTCATTAAGGTCTCTGAGCTACAAGCAGTAAATGCAGAGCTGCAGAAAAGGTTGGCCCTGGCAGAGAGAGACATTATGGGTAATGCTCAGAGAGAGCCACAGGGACAACTTGACCTTATTGGTTTTTCACCATCCAGCAAGGTAATTCACAATAGAATTTCCCCTGACATTCTGACTATTTGTCAACAAATTTTGTGCCTTTTTTTTTAGTAGTATTATTTAGGGGGAGAGAATTTTTCTTGCCAGATCTTGATGCACACTCCCTGATTTCATAAAACGGACTCCCTCTTCGTAACATCTGTAGATTTCCTAACACTTGTCCACTTTTTAATCCTCTAACTTCCATCCTTTAACTTTTGGCTGTGTTAGTTTATAAACTAGTTTATTGATGGTGTGTGTGTGTGTGTGTGTCTGTGCATGCATTTCTCTTTATGTGTGGGGTAAGTTTAACTTTCCCTCCCTCCCTAACCCATGTTCTCTCCTCTCTCTATCTCTCTGGCCTGTTTTTCTTGCCCATAACCACCTGCAGCCTCTCCATCCAGCTATTATTGTGTGCTTTCTTTATATTATTTTTCTTCATGACGTTTTTTGTTCTCAAGTCATGTGTTACCACCCATCCCATTACTATAGCAGCCGCAGGGACTGGCCAGACCGCTAGATGTTAATGCTAACGAGAAACTAGCTGCCCCCGGTGTAAAGGTAAGGGGCCGCTGTCACTCTTTCCTTTTTATAAACAGGACTCATATGGCACTTAATTAGTATTTGGCCAGGAGAGAACGTTAGAAAAAGAGGCTGACTAGAGACTATTCTTGATGTTCAATGTCGAATGAGATTTTGTCGTTTCAATTTATTTATTTATTTAACAAGGACTATACAGGTAAACATTGTGTCATGGAGTGCAACAGATGTAGTATACATAGGGATAGAGGTGCATGTGGGCCTTTTTTTTTTCTCATTACTTCCTGCTCCTGCAGAAAGTTTAACAAATCCTGTCCGCTCCCGCGGAAAGTTTGACCAATCACACCTACTCCCACAGAAAAGTTTACCAATTCCTCCCACTCCCACAGACAGTTTGACCATTTGTTCCTGCTCCCACAGAAAATGTTACCAATCCCACCCACTCCCACAGACAGTTTGACCATTTGTTCCTGCTCCCACAGAAAATGTTACCAATCCCACCCACTCCCACAGAAGGTTTTACCATTTCCACCTGCTCCCACAAAATATTTTTGCATGAATGGATGCACGGACGCACGAACAACCCGAAAACATAATGCCTTCACCACCTAATGGCAGAGGCATAAAAAATGTAGGACTATGCTTTAAAAGTTGACCAGTGTGATAGCTAGGGAAAATCTGACACTAAGATCCAAAAAGGGTACGGTTAGAGAAATTTAGATGTTTTTAGATTTCCTGCACTGTAGAGCAATAGCTTGCCTAATCTCTGTGGAGGTGGCCCCTCCCATACAGTCATGTGGAAAAAATAAGTACACCCCATGGAAATTGTTGGCTTTTTTGATGTACAGCCGTGGCCAAAAGTTTTGAGAATGACACAAATATTAATTTTCACAAAGTCTACTGCTTCAGTGTTTTTAGATCTTTTTGTCAGATGTTACTAACTGTTACTGAAGTATAATCACAAGCATTTCATAAGTGTCAATGGCTTTTATTGACAATTACATGAAGTTTATGCAAAGAGTCAATATTTGCAGTGTTGACCCTTCTTTTTCAAGACCTCTGCAATTGGCCCTGGCATGCTGTCAATCAACTTCTGGGCCACATCCTGACTGATGGCAGCCCATTCTTGCATAATCAATGCTTGGAGTTTGTCAGAGTTTGTGGGTTTTTGTTTGTCCACCCGCCTCTTGAGGATTGACCACAAATTCTCAATGGGATTAAGGTCTGGGGAGTTTCCTGGCCATGGACCCAAAATGTCGATGTTTTGTTCCCCGAGCCACTTCGTTATCACTTTTGCCTTGTGGCATGGTGCCCCATCATGCTGGAAAAGGCATTGTTCATCACCAAACTGTTCTTGGATGGTTGGGAGAAGTTGCTCTCTGAGGATGTTTTTGTACCATTCTTTATTCATGGCTGTGTCCTTAGGCAAAATTGTGAGTGAGCCCACTCCCTTGGCTGAGAAGCAACCCCACACATGAGTGGTCTCAGGATGCTTTACTGTTGGCATGACACAGGACTGATGGTAGCGCTCACCTTTTCTTCTCCGGACAAGCTTTTTTCCAGATGTCCCAAACAATCGGAAAGGGGATTCATCAGAGAAAATGACATTACCCCAGTCCTCAGCAGTCCAATCCCTGTACTTTTTGCAGAATAGCAATCTGTCCCTGATGTTTTTCCTGGAGAGAAGTGGCTTCTTTGCTGCCCTTCTTGAAAAAGTCCTCCAAAAGTCTTCGCCTTACTGTGCATACAGACGCACTCACACCTGCCTGCTGCCATTCCTGAGCAAGCTCTGCACTGGTGCTGCCCCGATCCCGCAGCTGAATCAACTTTAGGAGACGGTCCTGGCACTTGCTGGACTTTCTTGGGCGCCCTGAAGCCTTCTTCACAACAGTTGAACCTCTCTCCTTGAAGGTCTTGATGATCCGATAAATGGTTGATTTAGGTGCAATCTTACTAGCAGCAATATCCTTGCCTGTGAATCCCTTTTTGTACAAAGCAATGATGGCTGCACGTGTTTCCTTGCAGGTAACCATAGTTAACAGAGGAAGAACAATAATTTCAAGCACCACCCTCCTTTTAAAGCTTCCAGTCTGTTATTCTAACTCAATCAGCATGACAGAGTGATCTCCAGCCTTGTCCTCGTTAACACTCTTACCTGTGTTAACGAGAGAATCACTGACATGATGTCAGCTGGTCCTTTTGTGGAAGGGCTGAAATGCAGTGGACATGTTTTTTTGGGATTAAGTTCATTTTCATGGCAAAGAGGGACTTTGAAATTAATTGCAATTCATCTGATCACTCTTCATAACATTCTGGAGTTTATGCAAATTGCCATCATAAAAACTGAGGCAGCAGACTTTGTAAAAATTAATATTTGTGTCATTCTCAAAACTTTTGGCCATGGCTGTACTGTATTTGGACAAGCAAACATTTGATCCTCTTTATATACTTGAACAAGCCCACAAGGAAAATGGGTTTTTTCTATCATTTATTCAACAGAAATATCAATAGATGTGATATTCTTCTGTGGAAAAAGTAAGTACACCCTTGGCCTCAGAAGCTAGTATTGCCCCCTTTAGCAGAAATAACTTCTTAATAATTGTCCACCAGGCTTGCTGGAATTTTTGACCACACATCCATGGAATATCCTTTCAGTTGCAAGATGTTTGAGATGTTTCTTGCATGTACTGCCAGTTTCAAATCCCCCCACAACATTTCAATGGGATTCAAATCCGGGCTTTGGCTAGGCCATTCCATAACCCTCCATTTCTTCTTTTTGAGCCATTCCTTAGAAGATTAGCTAGTGCGCTTAGGATCATCCTGTTTAAAGGTCCACTTTTGGTTCAACTTCAACTTTCAGACAGATGGCCTCACAATATCTTCAAGCACTCTTTGATATGATGCAGAATTCATGGTTGAATCAATGAATGCAAGCTGTCCAGTCCCTGAGGCAGCGAAGCAACCCCAAACCGTAACATTTCCACTACTGTGCTTCACAGTTGGTATGAGGTGCTTCTTCTGTCTTTGGTCTGCACCAAACATGTCTGCTGTTACTGTGGCCAAACAACTCTATCTTTGATTCATCTGTCCACAGATCATTATTCCAAAAGGGACTGGTCTTTGCCTACAGGTGCATCTCAATAAATTAGAATGTCCTGGAAAAGTTCATTTATTTAAGTAATTCAACTCAAATTGTGAAACTCGTGTATTAAATAAATTCAATGCACACAGACTGAAGTAGTTTAAGTCTTTGGTTCTTTTAATTGTGATGATTTTGGCTCACATTTAACAAAAACCCACCAATTCACTATCTCAACAAATTAGAATACTTCATAAGACCAATAAAAAAAACATTTTTAGTGAATTGTTGGCCTTCTGGAAAGTATGTTCATTCACTGTACATGTACTCAATACTTGGTAGGGGCTCCTTTTGCTTTAATTACTGCCTCAATTCGACATGGCATGGAGGTGATCAGTTTGTGGCACTGCGAGGTGGTATGGAAGCCCAGGTTTCTTTGACAGTGGCCTTCAGCTCATCTGCATTTTGTGGTCTCTTGTTCTCATTTTCCTCTTGACAATGCCCCATAGATTCTCTATGGGGTTCAGGTGTGGTGAGTTTTCTGGCCAGTCAAGCACACCAACACCATGGTCATTTAACCAACTTTTGGTGCTTTTGGCAGTGTGGGCAGGTGCCAAATCCTGCTGGAAAATGAAATCAGCATCTTCAAAAAGCTGCTCAGCAGAAGGAAGCATGAAGTGCTCCAAAATTTCTTGGTAAACGGGTGCAGTGACTTTGGTTTGCAAAAAACACAATGGACCAACACCAGCAGATGACATTGCACCCCAAATCATCACAGACTGTGGAAACTTTACACTGGACTTCAAGCAACTTGAACTATGAGCTTCTCCACCCTTCCTCCAGACTCTAGGACCTTGGTTTCCAAATGAAATACAAAACTTGCTCTCATCTGAAAAGAGAACTTTGGACCACTGGGCAACAGTCCAGTTCTTCTTCTCCTTAGCCCAGATAAGACGCCTCTGACGTTGTCTGTGGTTCAGGAGTGGCTTAACAAGAGGAATACGACAACTGTAGCCAAATTCCTTGACACGTCTGTGTGTGGTGGCTCTTGATGCCTTGACCCCAGCCTCAGTCCATTCCTTGTGAAGTTCACTCAAATTCTTGAATCGATTTTGCTTGACAATCCTCATAAGGCTGCGGTTCTCTCGGTTGGTTGTGCATCTTTTTCTTCCACACTTTTTCCTTCCACTCAACTTTCTGTTAACATGCTTGGATACAGCACTCTGTGAACAGCCAGCTTCTTTGGCAATGAATGTTTGTGGCTTACCCTCCTTGTGAAGTGTGTCAATGATTGTCTTCTGGACAACTGTCAGATCAGCAGTTTTCCCCATGATTGTGTAGCCTAGTGAACCAAACTGAGAGACCATTTTGAAGGCTCAGGAAACCCTTGCAGGTGTTTTGAGTTGATTAGCGGATTGGCATGTCACCATATTCTAATTTGTTGAGATAGTGAATTGATGGGTTTTTGTTAAATGTGAGCCAAAATCATCACAATTAAAAGAACCAAAGACTTAAACTACTTCAGTCTGTGTGCATTGAATTTATTTAATACACGAGTTTCACAATTTGAGTTGAATTACTGAAATAAATGAACTTTTCCACGACATTCTAATTTATTGAGATGCACCTGTATATGCTCACTGGCAAACTGTAGTCTTGCAAAGGCTTTTTCCTGGCACGCCTCCCATGCAGGTCAAATTTGTGCAATCTCTTTCTGATTGTAGAAACATGCACTTTGACACCAACAGTTGCAAGACTTACTAGCAGATCCTGTGATGAAATTTTGGGGTTCTTGGAGACTTCTTTTTGCATCAGACGGTCTGCTCTTGGGCTGAATTTGCTCAGACGGCCAGTCCTGGACAAATTGGCAGTCGTTTGAAATCTGCGCCATTTGTAGATTATTTTCCTTACAGTGGAATGATGTATTTCAAATCATTTGGAGATCTTTTTAAATCCCTTTCCAGACTCATAGGCATCCACAACCTTTTTTCTGAAGGCCTTACAGAACTCTTTAGATCTTGGCATGATGACACCACACACCTCAGTAGCAAAGGGAACACCAGACACTAGATATGAGAGGGGTATAAATAAGACAGGTTCCACCTGCACTCCCTAAGCAGGTTCTAATCACTGGCACCCAATCTTTAACACCTGATTCTAATTATTTTAGATTTGAAGGTGTGATAAATATAGGGGTATACTTACTTTTTCTATGTGACTGATCTGTTTTTTTAAATTGTGAAAATTACTACAAAATGTAAATGTTACGTGTCATTTGATAGAATGTATCACCTTTATTAACAGGCACTTCACAACAAGGATCAAATGTTGTCCAAATATGTCAGAAAACCCAACAATTTTCATGGGGTGTACTTATTTTTTTACATGACTCTTCATTGAACCAAAGAGTTATGGCTTAATGGTATTTCGCAAACTAATCGCTTTTTTTTTTTTTTTTAATGGGATGCCAACTTCACAGATGTCTATAGCTTCCATCTATAGCTTCTTACATGTGCTGTATGTATCACTACAATGCATTAAGAACAACCTGCAGTTTTTAACAATAGTACTCATAATAATTAGGTTAGATTGCATTCCTAAATGGATTACACATTGCTTTCAAAGAGCGATATCTATTGTTAAAGCAATTCACAAATTTTACCGGGTACTTCCTAGCTACACCTGTTAGCTATTTCAGCATACATCTCTACAGTGTAGGTGCACTTTCTTTCTTTATTAGAATTACTGATTGTATCCTGTCTGTTGCCTTGCACAATACTAGCTACAGCTACATTTCAGCTGAAATTTATGTTGTTTTATTCTCAGGAGATAGCTGATGAAAGTCTTGCAGCTCAAAGAAGGATGGCAAGTTCTCCTTTACCTTTGCCATTGAAAGATAATGGAAACTCCCCATATGCTCCCGGACACCAGGGCCAGAATGAGCGGACAGAACTTGCAACCTTACTTAGAGATTGTGGAGCAGAATCTGTTTCTCAACTCAGGTGAGCATACTGTAGTCTGAGCTACAGTAGTCTTTAAAAAGATGTCACACTTTATGATGATATAGAAGAGATTTTTAATAGCATGCTGATAGCATTTGTATTTTTTCACCTTCAGGGAGCAGGTAAATAAACTACGTTCAGAAATGTCAAAGCTTGGTGTGCTCCTGAAGGAAGAAAACTCAGCTGATTCCAAAGAGAGCGCCGAAAGTTCTGGAGAGAACGACAGCCATGCTAACCTGCACCAGACTGTACAGACCCTCCGCTCGGAGGCCCGAAGCCACCGAAAAGTTGTTCGGCTTTTGAAGGAACAGCTACAGCGCAATGCAAAAGCAGATGGTGGGCCAGGGATTGATGCAGAACTGATTGACAGCATGGCCCACAAGATGGAACGTCTGAGGGAGGAGCATGAGGCCACTCAGAGACATGCTGCCAGTCTGGAGGATAGGCTAAAGGAGATACAAAACAGAGAAAGAAATGAGGGCAGAGAACGTGAAGAAGAGAAAGAAAGAAAAAAGAAGGGCAGACAAGACCAAAGCAAGAAGTTGAACAAAAGCCTGAAACATGCGGTAAGTCTTAAGGCTTCGTGTATGCCTCCTTTTTTTTCTTTTTTATTTATTTATTTATTACAAAAAGACATTTTATCTTTACAATGAACACCATTTACACGTATGATTACATGTACAAAATAATCAGATAATTGCAAAATTTGGATTGGGACAAAAATTCACATGCACTTGACTGGTAATCTGATTATAGAAAACTCTGTGTGTTCGTGAGCAATAATCAGATTTCTGGTACGTCTTAATCAATAATAAATAGGTACAAGTGAGGTGTTTGTGACATTTGGGGGGGAAAATCAACTGGAAAAGGAGAATCTGGATCACTCTAATTAGGCACCTGTACAACATACAGTACTGTAAAAAAAAAAATTTAATCTTATTAATTTCTTTATACAAATTATGTCTTAGGTGTTTATTTTATTACTTCTGCTTTATTGGGCCATTATAAAAACATTTTAGATTTCCAAATATTACTTTTCCAACATAAATTAAATGTTACAGAAAAATATCAGTAAAGAAAATATTACATATATGTAACATATAACAGACCACTTTTCAGACAAAACACATAATGAAGGCTTTGCGGGGATTAGCTGCAAAAAACAGGACTAAATGTGGCAGTCAGAGTCTCCAAAAGATCTGACAGGTGTTCCTGCGACTACCGATGCATTGTTTAGTTTATTACAGTTTGCTTCTTTAGGTTTAATTTAATTATTTTTAAGGCATCTTTGTTTTACAGCATTTTTTTTACACGTGCCTAAGACTTATGCACAGTACTGTATATTTGTCTTACAGTTGATGCTCCTGTCTAATGTCAACTGTAACTTACAGTAACTTTGTCACCAAACAAATGCACTTGTCTTTAATAAAGCACTAATCTTTGCTGCAGTCGACGTACCTGGTAAGTGAGAAGCTTGGAATGACGTCACTTATTACCTTCATGCATTTGAGCTACTAAGAGGGGAAAAACATGGATGCCTCCATGTTCGTCTTTTGTTAGCAATAATCTAGCCAGCTATCTATGATGAGTGATGTACAGTACTGTGCAAAAGTTTTAGGCACATGCAAAGAAATGCTGTAGAGTAAAGATGCCTTCAAAATAAAATGTTTCTACATAAAATATTTTTAAAAATTCCGTAGTAATTCAGTATTAAATGAAACAAAGTCAATATCTGGTGTGACAAAAAAAATACAAATTAGTAGTCCTCTGTACAATTAGTGCAGTTTTATAAGGAAATGAGCTGGTAAGTTTTATTGAGCATCTTGCAGAACCAGACACAGTTCTTCTGGACACTTTGACTTTCGCACTCGCTTCTTATTTTTGCAGTGAAACCCAGCAGCCTTCATTGTGTTTACTGTCTGAAAAGTGTCTCTTACGTAATATGCTGCTTTCTTTAATGACATACAAACATTTTTCTGTAACGTTTCATTTTGTGCTAGAAAACTAATGTTTGGGAGTCTAAAACGTTTTTGTACTGACTTGATCATGTAGACGTCATAAAATAAAAAATCTATAACAAACATTGTACTAAAATAAAACAGGGTGCCTAAGCTTTTGTACAGTACTGTATATTTTCGTCTTCACAACAGAGAACTGTAAAGTCAATGTTATAGATTTAACAACTGAATATGTCTGTATGTTGATTGATCTAAAAGCAAATACTTGTATATACAGAATGTCACTTAAAAGTAAGAAGTGTTGTTTTGTTTTCTGCTGCTGATGTGCGCAGCTCTGTTGATTTGCCATCACTTGCTGAACTCGAAGGAACTCATTTAAGGAGACTATCCTGAATTCCGGAGTAGAAATGCTGAGTTTAGGGGGCGTTTTCTTTGATTTTTCCTGGTTGAAGGTCAGAAATTAAAAGTTAAGACCTCTAGTCGAATGCAGCATTAGAGTCCCATTAGAATCTGAGAGTGGACAAGTTCTTAAATACAAAGATTTAGATATTTGATGGAAGACTTGTATTTAAAAGTTTATTTTTTCTTTATCTAATTGTCAGTAGTGGGTGATAAAAATGCAGTGTATATATGCTATTCAAAATGTATATAATATGTTATTCTATAAGTGATATTGAGTCAGTTAACTGGTAATATTCATGTGATGTGCCAGTTTTATGTTTACAAGTTGCACATATTGGTATCTTTCTTCAAACTGTCTTCGTTTTCATTCTTAATGGAGGCAAGTGTTTTAGAGCATTCTTTTATGATTTACGCCACAGTGCTGTGGTATTGACTTGATTGTGATTGACCAGATGGTGTTGATTAATTTTCTATAACAGCATGGCTCTGACACTAATGCGCTTGTTTTAATACATTGTTAGTTCCTACAGTAACAACTAATACAAAAGGACTTGCATGGTGGCCCTCAATAATTTAAGTCTATTATTAAACATATATTATTATATGTAAGCGTATTAACATACGCTTACATCATGTAAGTCAAAAGTGTTATCTATCTATCTATCTATCTATCTATCTATATATATATATATATATATATATATATATATATATATATATATATATAAAAGTTTCTTTAAGTATAAGTAAGGGATTATAAGTAATGGGAAGGTTTTCTTTTCATAATCGATTAATCTGCCTATTATTATTATTATTATTATTATTATTTGATTAATCGGTTTGGAGGGGGGGCATCATTTCCTTTTTTTCCATTTATTTAAAATAAAATCCACAAACCGAGTATTACAAATATAAACTTCAGACTAAAACTTTACATTAACACAACTGTTTGTCCAATTTTATATACAGTGGGGGGGAAAAAAGTATTTGATCCCCTGCTGATTTTGTACGTTTGCCCACTGACAAAGAAATGATCAGTGTATAATTTTAATGGTAGGTGTATTTTAACAGTGAGAGACAGAATAACAACAAAATAATCCAGAAAAACGCATTTCAAAAAAGTTATAAATTGATTTGCATTTTAATGAGTGAAGTAAGATCCCCTATCAATCAGCAAGATTTCTGGACACAACTGTAGTATTTACTCTCTGATGCGTGTTTTTGGAACAGAAGTAACCAGAGTAAATGTGCCCCGTGCCGTGCGCAGACCAACTAATCGATTAGTTGTTGCAGCACTAATGTTGTTTTGTTTTACTGCAGTGCTATAATCAGATAATTTTCAGTATCTAAACACACTTCAAGGTACAACATGCTTGACCTAATGTTCCTCTTTGCAGTCATACACCAAATCAAGGCTGCCAGTAGCAGTGAGACCTGTAAAGCAAAGGGACAGACAGGAGCTGACTGATCATGATACAGAGGAAAGTACTGAGCAACTTAGTACAACGGATTCTGAGCAGCAGAGCCTAAGGAGCAGAGGCCTCAGTGGGGCAGTGCTTCAAAGTTCTCCAGGCAGCAGCTTTGAAGCTCTTTGGGATTCTGAGTACAGACGAAACACACACCATGAGACTAAACAAAACTGTGATGCCAGGCAAAATTCAAAGAATGCACCTGACTTTCCACAATCAGAACTCTTATCTCAGCTGGAGTTACTGAACCAGGAGTGCCAGGAGAAGGAAGAGCTCATCTCCCAACTTCAGTTTCAGATGCAGAATTGGGAAGGGCTCCAAGCTGAGCTTCAGGAGAAAGAACGATTGAATGGTCAGTACCTGGAAGCCTTGCATGCTGCAGAGTCCACAATTGCATACCTTACAGCTTGTAACCTGGATTCTGACAGCGGCCTGGGGCAGCCTGGTTTGGGATCTGATTCATCACTGCAGCAACAGTGCACTGAGCTTCAAAGAGTTGTGCAGGAAAAAGATCAACTCAACTCTCAGCTGCTAGAGTGCTTAAACACAGCCGAGGCTGCCATTGCATCACTGACTTCAGCTGAACAGCCTGAAAGCATTTTCTCTGGTCAGAATGATCCACAAGCCTTGTGTGAGAGGCTCGAGGGCCTACTCAACCAGATCAAGGCCTTGCAGGAGCAGAAAAATGCTTCCACAGGTACTGCTAAGGAGTTGTATTGCCCAGATGGAGGGTCAACATCAGACCTGCAACGCCAAGCCGAGGTCCTTCAGGGGTCACTGTTACAGCAGTGCAGGCTGAATGCAGAGTTGCAGGAAAAGCTCAGGACTGCAGAAGAAACTATCACCAAACTGTGTGCTCAACACAACAGCACTGCCAAAGGCCAGGAGTTGATTTGCAGCCACAAGTGCAGAAGTCCACGAGAGGAAATGGTACATGAATATGAAGAGGGACAGCATAGACTGGCTGCGTGTCTTTCTGAATGTATTTTAGCAGCAGAACAAGCAGTAGGGTCTCTTGCAGATTATGGTTCAAGGTCCGGTCAGCTTTTGCATGGTCCTGAAATCTTGACCAACACAGAGCTCGAACAGAACTTGGACAGGCTTCAGAATGCACTCCTGGAAAGAGACAGGCTTGGGCACCCTGGCAGTGCAGATATAAGCCACAGCACTATTGTGGGTCCACTCCAACACAAACCAGTACAGCACACCTTACAGATTTCAGGTGCTGCACAACAGAAGACAAGCACCCCGATTTCCCAAGGACAGCAGAAACAGGGGCAACAGAATATATCAGAAACATGGGATCCTGATCAAGCAGGAAGTCCACACTTGAACCTCCACAAAAATCTAACTTTGCTTGTCCAGATCTTTAAACAGCATGCTCAGAAGGTTCGGGAGCTAGAGGAGGCACTTAAAGTTGAGCAGGGGCAAGGGCTTAAAGGAGGTGGTGGGTTGAACCCTGAGGATGTTGCACAGTTGGAGAGCTTGCAGAAGGCCTTAAAAGAGAAGCAGAAAATGTGTCAGAAGCTGGAGGAGAAACTGGCTTCTGCTCAATCCACCATTGCTCTGCAGAACTCATCCAAGAGGGATAAACACTCAGAGCGACGCAAAGGTAAGCATAGCTTCACTATCATATTCATACTCTTAAAATGATACGACAACCAAAAAAAAGCGAACATTGTAATGCAAGTGTACACTACTCTACTGTCAATAGCCTTTAAACAAATAATGGCTACTTGGTAACTGTTACCTGTCATGCTTTGTTAGTTACATTAGCATTTTGACTTGTACAAGCGCAAGAGAGGGGTTAGCAGCTCCTTGTGTTGTGTAAAAGCTAATGCTTCCTAAGGTTAACTTGAAAAGTTGAAGCGTGCTAAGTTGCCATATCCTATAGGTATATAAGCATGCACTTGTGATTAAGACACTAATGGATCATAACTGCTGTTGACGTCACTGTGCAAACATGTGAAAATGTGTTGTTGGAGTATGACCACAAAGCATGTTGTATACAATAACATGGAAGCTGGATCACTCACGACTCGTTGCTGCTTTCACCCATGCTCATGCGTCCTAGCACCTCGTGGTGAACAGGATGATAAAGGCATTCAGGTGGATGCACAGGACCTCGGCTACGAGACAAGTGGAAGGAGTGAGACAGAGGTGGAAAGAGAGGAGGGCAGTAGCACAGGTAGACAAGAAAGAATTGGCAGCACTAACTCTCTCTGTTTCTATTTCGCTCTTTCTGTGGGAGTCCACCAAATCTAGCATTTCTTAGCACAAAAAACTACTTACTGGACTTTCCATGTATTTTCTGTCGCTTCATTTTATTCAATACAATCACGGACGTCTGTTCTTATTGAACAGAGCATTACGTTGTTAAGAAAGATGTGCTGACTTTATGTGTCCCTGAGAAAGCATGTGCTATCCTTCATGCTCCCAGATTGGTAGCTTTTATGCGCAGGGGAACAGCTGGTATTGACTAAATTTTGAGAAAATGAAATAAAGATTTCATACACATTATAAAAATGTGTATACTGCATGTTCTGAGCACTCTGTATCTCTTGCATGTCAGAAATCTGAGAAAAAAAAATTGAATGATTCCTGATACTAACTGTAATTTCTGCATGTTTTACATGGTCTCTTTGAGGTGACTCAAAGTTGGTGCATTGTTAGGAGGATGTTTTGCTGATATTGCTTTGGTCTTGGGTCAGTTTTCAAACCCAGCTGATCAATTTCCTCATTTTTGCATGGCCATGCTGTCTTCCTGGAGTAACAAGTTCACACTAATGAGTTCCTTCGCTTCTCCCAAATTCTACATACTTGAATTTCAAATATAATATATTAACGTATACCTGGTGTGTGTGTGTGTGTGTGTGTGTGTGTGTGTGTGTGTGTGTGTGTGTGTGTGTGTGTGTGTGTGTGTGTTTCGGTCATTGTGTGTCTCAGATGTAGACGGTGTTGTGTGTTTGGATCCCGCTCTCTCCGGATTCACCTCAGCAGACAATCTGGACACTACAGCATCCAGCCTGTCTTACCCGAGCTCACCTGATCTCAGCTCTCCCCGGCCACATGACCCCAAATCTGGTCCCAAATCTGACCCCACCCACGAGCTCTTGCAACTCAGGTCACAGGTTGAAAGTCAGCACAAGGTCATTGCACACCTCCAGCGACTGCTGCCCAAGAAGTGCTTGACTGCTGAGGTTCTGAGTGTGACCTCTGACCCTGCAAGCTGTGAGGAAGAGGAGGAAAGTGCAGCGATGAAGGCTCGGATTTCTCAGCTTACCACTGAACTGGAGAGAGAGCGTACGATCACTAGGAGTAATGAGTCAGCTTCTCCATCCAGGTGAGTGTGAGAAAATTCACCTCCAGTTCACTGAGACAATATACTGCACATTTGTTTTGTTTTATGTATTTGTTTGCTTGTTTAATAAATTGACTCCATCTGTACATTTTACTTCTGGGTGACCACTATAACAAAATTACTGCTACTGTCACTAGTTTAGGAATGATTTTTTAATGTATTTACTAATACATTAAATGTATTTTTTCACTTTGTCAGGGCTCTTGCATTATAGCTTTTAGCTTCTTAATAGAATGTGAGTGACATATTTAAGCTATTAAATCTTTTTTCTGCAGGATGGAGTCTCTGGTGCAGTCTCAGGCACGGGAGTTGTGTGAGTTGCGTGAGCAGATTCGAGTCTCACGTACCATTGGTGCTGAGCAGCGCAGGCAGCTGCTGGAGCTTCGGGGGGCACTAGAGGAGCTGATACAACCCAACGATGGGCAGAGCGCCCTAGGCACAACACTCCAAAAACACGTGGACAGGAGTCTCAGCCTACTGGACAAACTGGAGCAAGGTGAGTACAGCAATACATCCACCAGAGGTGCGGATTCCAGTTAGGGACTTGAATTGCTGAGCGCTCAGAGGTCGCGATGAGCTCAAAGCGTCAAAAAAAAAACATTCACTCCCTTTTTTACTAAGTCGAGCAGTGTTCTTTTGGCATGTGGTATTCGTGTTGCACAATGATGAATAATTTGCTACATATTCTTTTTAAACGCTGAATATTTCCATTGATGAATAATTAGCAAGATTTGATGGTAATATGCACTCAAACTCTTTTGTAACAGCTTTTATTTTTTATTACAGATGTGCTATCTGAGTCCTTCACATTAGAACAAGATGGTGAATTGTTAGTGTTGAATTGGGATTTGCATGTATTGCATATGTCTGTATCAGGCAGTGTTGCATAATGGTTTCTTTTACTATGTTATAGCTAAATATTAATAGAAATATTATAGAATAGAACACATTTTCATTTTATAAATATAATGACCGAGTCATAACAGGCTGCTATAATAACTTAAACTGTTATGCAGCAGTTTAAGTTAGTAGTAGGTTAGTAGTATGGGGGGCGTGGAGTGTAACCCTGCCATTTTTACATTGCTGTATATAATTCAATAGAAAAGGGAGAGAACTGAAACAAAATCATCCATAATATACAAATATATATTATATACTGTGTGCTATGTATATGCAATACAATGTACACTAAACACAATTTGCAATATTTAAACAGTACAGTGCAATATACAATGTAACATGTACAAGAATCATGAATTGCACGTTAAGCCAATTATGATAAAACCCATCAATTAGACAAAGGTCAGAAAAAAGAATACTCTTGACATTCTTTTATCTTTTATTACCCAGCAGATCCTTGTGTAGAAAATGACGAGCTGCCGGGACTGGAGCTGGCTCAGAGGTGAGTCTCCATGCATATGCACACAAGTCATACATGAGAAAAAAACACATTTTAAACACATGATTTCATGCATTTCTCATTTCTAAATCTCAGAACTTGATATCATAATGGTGTTCTAATGCATTACATATGACTATACACATACATGCACTTTAAAGAACTTTACATCAGATTCACAGCACAGTAAATCCTAGGAAAATAGCATGATGTTCTGTAACTCGCACAAACAAAAAAATCAATTTAGTTTTAGCCTGTATTGTGGACCCCCCCCGCATGCACTTCTATTCAGGCATTTCAAAAATGGCTTGTATTCACATGCCCGGTAAATTTATGTCCCAGTTCTGGCTGCTACTTTTTGCACTGGAAAGATACACCGATCAGCCATAACATTAAAACCACTGACAGGTGAAGTGAATAACATTGATTATCTCGTTACAATGGCACCTGTCAAGGGGTGGGATATGTTAGGCAGTGAACAGTCAGTTCTCGAATTTTGTGTTGGAAGCAGGAAAAATAGGCAAGTGTGGGCATCTGAGTGACTTTGACAAAGGCCAAATTGTGATGGCTAGACGACTGGGTCAGAGCATTTCCAAAAACAGCAGGTCTTGTGGGGTGTTCCCAGTAGACAGGGCCATGGGTGCCCAAGGCTCACTGATGTGTTCCCAGTATGCAGTGGTTAGTACCTACCAAAAGTGGTCCAAGGAAGGACAACCGGTGTCATGGGAGCCCAAGTCTCACTGATGTGCATGGGGAGCGAAAGCTAGCCCGTCTGTTCTGATCTCACAGAAGAGCTACTATAGCACAAATTGCTGAAAAAGTTCATGCTGGCTATGATAAAAAAGGTGTCAAACACACAGTGCATCGCAGCTTGCTGTGTATGGGGCTGTGTAGCAACAGACTGGTCAAATTGCCCATGCTGACCCCTGTCTACTACCTAAAACACCTACAATGGGCACATGAGCATCAGAACTGGACCATGGAGCAATGAAAGAAGTTGGTCTGGTCTGATGAATCATGTTTTCTTTACATCATGTGCATCTCTTACCTGGGGAACAGATGGGAAGAATGCAAGCTGGTGGAGGAAGTGTGATGCTCTGGGCAATGTTCTGCTGGAAAACCTTGGGTCCTGGCATTCTTGTGGATGTTACTTTGATATGCACCAACTACCTAAACATTGTTGCAGACCAAGTACACCCCTTCAAGGCAACAGTATTCCCTAATGGCAGCGGCCTCAATCAGCAGGATACTGCGCCCCGCCACACTGCAAAAATTGTTCAGGAATGGTTTGAGGAACATGACAAAGAGTTCAAGGTGTTGACTCGGCCTCCAAATTCCCCAGATCTCGATCCGATCGAGTATCTGTGGGATGTGCCGGACAGACAAGTCCGATCCATGGAGGCCCCACCTCGCAACTTGCAGGACTTAAAGGATCTGCTGCTAACATCTTGGTGCCAGATACCACAGCACACCTTCAGAGGTCTTGTGGAGTCCATGCCTCGATGGGTCAGAGCCGTTTTAACAGCACTAGGGGAACTTACACAATATTAGGCAGGCGATGTTAATGTTATGGTTGATCGGTGTATAATTCATGATAGGAAGCCTTTCACATCACAGCAATAGTTAGTGGTAGAGCTGCTAATGTAAGCATGTCCATGCCTCTGCTGTGCGCCATTGCTGTGTCAGGAAGCTTGTGTGGCTGCTGGAGGAGCTGCAGTGGCTGCGTAGTCGGCTAGAACATGACAGAGCGCAGCACCAGTTGCAGATCACCTATTTATGCAGGCAGAACCAGAACCTTGCTTTGGCAACGCAACAGCATGTACACCTGTGAGTGGGGCTGCTCCAGCACTGGAGCCTGAGTGCAGTGTGTGTGTGCTTGGAGTTCACTTTCGCCTCTTAGTCTTCTTTTCTTCTTTTTTTTTTTTTTTTAACATATCTGAAATGACCTCTTTAATTACCTTGACCTCTTTGAGTATGAAGAATGAACTTTTGATTTCGTTACAGTGTCTCCCTAGATTACCCAGGTTGGCCATGCTTGTTGCCCATATACTGTGTCTGCTCGTATCTTTTTGCTCAGCACATATTTATTTTTTTTTCAGTAACTTAAGCTACTCTTTGAGAATGATATACTCTAGTATGAGCTGCTCTCTCAAACTGCAGCATGTTGTTCCTTCACATTTAACTATTTCTTACAGATTTAGCTTCTCCTTCTGAGTGAAACTTCATTATTTAAGGAGTAAAACATAACAGGGTGTGCTGTTATAGGAAAATAAGCAACGAACAGGGTGGTGTGATGTGTCCCAACCTGAAGTAGAGGGCCATTCACACCTCAGAGTTGATTATTCTTTAATAACAGCACTTGCTGAGGTGCTTTATTCCTCTTATACCACAGCAAATTTCTAATGGTATCAATTTAATTAATTAAAGAACAACATGCCATACATTTTATCTGTTCATAGTTACATTTAATGTTGTGGAATGTCTCAAAACAGGTTGGATCCTGTTATCACTTACTTTATAGCAGCTATAAACAGTCATTCCCTCAGCAGCCTGTCTTTTTTTCTCTCTCTTGAAGACTAAAAGTGCACATGTAACACTTTATATCATTTTATGTGGAGTATCCACCATACACATCCCTGTGTTAGTTGTTACTATAGAAACAATAAAGTATATACGGTATAATAATATAAACCTGTGGTAGTCGGAAATACTGTCAAAGCTGCTGTTATATAAAAACAATAATGAACCTTATGACCAGTCAGAATCAATAATTTAACAGGCTTGTGGTATAAGACCTTTTAACGCTGAATTTTTTAGTTGGTTTTAACTTTTAGGAGCAGAGGATTTTAAGTGTGGATGTTCTGAGCTGTGGTTCATGAACATGCGTGTTTGTACAAAGCTGACTTCAGACATCTGGAGTTGGTAGTAGCTTAGATGCCTGTTAATCAGTTGTTTGTGTCCGTGTACGTCAGGTTTACCGCAGAGCTCCGGGAGAAGGAGAAGCTCATTCAGCAGCTGAAGGATCAGCTGCATGGCAAAATTCCTAGTATGCATCAGGATTTAGAGTCTGAGATGAGTGACAGAATCTCTAACGACAGCACCGTTTCTGTTCACGACAGCCTGCACGACTTTCACACACTCACCGCCAGAGGAGCAACTGAAGGTATCAATCACCTCCACACATAGCTATAAGTGGCCTGAAAGAGAAATCCCATCCCGGTTCATTTGCAGTGGTACAAATTTGGAATTCTTTCGAACCCTGTAAAGTGAATGGTGACTGGCAACGTAAGACACACTTGACTTTTCTCCTTCCCTCCTCTGTTGTGAGCTCACTGTGAGATCCAGGCTTGGTTAGGTGTTAGCAATGTGCAGAAATCAGGGATGGATCGATACTGATACTGGTATTGGGTATCTTTCTGAAACCATGCTCATTTACTTATACTCGTAAAAAATGCTCCGATACCAACATCCAATACCATGTGCGATGTGAGCCTAGTATATGTTGTTGCGCTAATGAACGGACACTAACGATAACAGATATCTGGACGTATTTCACGATTAATAATGGCAAAGCAGACTGCTTTCAAGTGAGGAACACAGCAACATCCAATGCTGCAGCAAACGCTGGCTAAGTGAGAAAAAATGTCAGTGCTAGGTGAGTGAAAATAACAAAGACAAAAAACATAACTTACTTACAACTGTAAAGCAGCGCTTTTCCAAAGTGGAACAAAACCCGATTCGCTCCACTGCAACCCTACTCATACCAAGTGACTAATGTAGCTAGGTAATGCATTTAAAATCAACTCACTAACATTATAAAGAATGAGCCGTGTAGCCTATGTGGAGTACTCATTGGAAAAAAACAAAAAAAACTTGATGGCAGAAATAGAGTGCAGTCATCAAACATAAATCACAGGTTGACAAATCTGACATATCATAAGCAGCATGAAGCCGTTTAAAATAAAGTACCTGAACATAAATGTCTTTAAAGGTTGTATGGTTTTACACAGTTATATATTATATATTTTAGATATACAGCACTGTGCAAAAGTTTTAGGCACCCTATTTTTTTAGTACAAACTTTGTTATAGATTTATAGATTTTATGACGTCTACATGATCAAGTCAGTACAAAAACATTTTAGATTCCCAAACATTAGTTTTCTAGCACAAAATGAAACGTTACAGAAAAATGTTTGTATGTCATTAAAGAAAGCAGCGTATTACGTAAGAGACACTTTTCAGACTTTAAACACAATGAAGGCTGCTGGGTTTCGCTGCAGAAATAAGAAGCGAGTGCGAAAGTCAAAGTGTCCAGAAGAACTGTGTCTGGTTCTGCAAGATGCTCAATAAAACTTACCAGGTCATTTCCTTATAAAACTGTACACACTGTACCGGAGACTACTATTTTTATTTAAAAAAAAATTTTTTCACACCAAATATTGACTTTGCTTCTTTGTTTCATTTACTACTGTTTACTTCTCTTTATGAATTTATTTTGAAGGCATCTTTGCTCTACAGCATTTCTTTGCATGTGCCTAAAGCTTTTGCACAGTACTGTGTATAATATATATAAGGGTCTATTCTGCTCAGACGGAAAGTTAAATAGTTCTGTTTAAATAGTAGATGTTCTTTGTCATTACGGTGAATTAGTCGGGTTATGAAGTTTACTTTTCTCCAGTTCATAAAAATGCATATCTTTTGCCCCAATTAAGATGTAAATCAGTGCACTTGTGCTTGTGAAAGTACACGTGTTTTTCCCATTAATTCACAGTTTTATACGTGTGGTATAGTCGACCGAGTGGTGTCCAGTTGCAGTCCTTGAAAATATATTATTTACCAGGCCTATCGGGTTTAACCTCTTATTCCAAAGGGCCTTTGTGTGTGAGCGTGAGAGGTACTAAACATCCTTCCAAAGCTTTTGCTGTTTTCTGCGTTTTCTGCTGAAACCTTGGATGGGTCAGGTAAATTAAGAGAATTTTTGTACTTCAAGAGCTGTATACTGCTGAGGCTTTCGTACTCTGAGGAGCTAACGTGCCTAGAATCTTAATACTTTGTCAGCCAGATGTTAGTTAGGGCTAGTGCTAGCAAGTTCAGGTTTCTGCTCAAAGCTACAAAGATTACATAGAGAGCCTGTTATCAGAAAGGTACACGAGTTTTTCTTACTCGACTAGTGGATACGCTGTGGTACAGCAGGACAAGGCTGGCATTGGAGCTTCCTGAAATCTATGGACCTAAAATTCATCAACTCTGGACTTTAGTCTTCTACATATTAGTCGTTTAGGAAGAGGCTATTTAACTGACATTGCACGTGACTGACCAGAGTCTGGCATTTTTTTCATTCAATGTAATGATAGGCTATTGTAAAATTAGTTACATTAGAGTTTACATGGTTTACTACAGCTGTGTGTGTGTGTGTGTGTGTGTTTGGTTTTCCATAGGCATGACATCAACCAGTGGCAAGTGTGTTCCTGAAGCTGAGCCCCATCCTTCATCTGTTTGTGTGGTTGAAGACTTGAATAGATCTCAGGGTGATGAGGGAAGTGTTTATACTCTACAGAGGGAAAACGACAGTCTGAAAGAAGAGCTGAGAAAGAGCGAAGAGCTTAATGCCACACTGAGGAGCGAACTCGACCTCACTCATTCCATCCTTACGCACACACAGAGTCAGAGCCCCACGCTGACCAAACACACACACACTCAGAGCAGCTCATCAGTCACACAAACACACTCCCAGAGCCAAGCTACGGACAGCCAGCAGACTCAGCACGAATCAGTCCACACAAGCATCAGCCCAGGTAGAGGAGTGCATGTGTTTTTGGGTTTCTGTCCCGTCCCCCCGTCCCCCCCATTATTATTTAATTTATCTTGTTCCTTATTATACTCTCTCTGTCTTTCTTTTTCTCTCTCAGATTTGTTAATGGAGCACCTGCAGGAGATTCGAGCTCTACGTCAGCGCCTGGAGGAAACAATCCGCACCAATGAGAGACTCCGAGAGCAGCTGGAGAGAAAACTTCAGCAGGCTGAGAGAGATCTGGGTACACCCACACACAATCCCTAACACATACATACACAGTAATCCTCAAGATGCATGCACATTCACTGAGTGCTCTACCGCAAAGTTTAAAGGATTATATTAAATAATCAGAATATGTAATGTTTTTTTTTTTGTTTGTTTGTTTTTTTCCAGCAGATACTCACATCTTTATTGCTGGGTCAGAAGATCCAAGTAAGCTGAACAGTGATATTCATTACCTTTGGGCTCAGAACTATACACTTAAAGAACAACTTAACCAGGCAGCAAGAGGTATACACACAGACAGATATTTGAGTTTCACACTTGACTGTTTAATTATACCACAAACTAAAAATAGAATGTGACTGAATATTATTTATTTAACTGTAAACAAATTGTGTGTGTGTGTGTAGATAAACAAAAAGAGAATGACTGTCTAAGAGAGACTTTGTCCAGGCGCACGGCCAAACTTGAGCTCAGCAGAAAAGAGTGTGAAACGCTGCGTGAGGAACGCACACATTTGCAGAACAGCCTGTACAGGTAACACGCATTGTTTTTGGAGAGTGATCAGTTAACACACCTGTAGCTTGTACTCTTAACACACACACTACAAACAGGATAACAATAAAGATAACGTGCTGAAAGGTAACACACAGGCATGCACCTACCTCCAGAACAGCTAGTGGATTCACTTACATGCTAATACAAATTATGGAAAGTATGGCCTTGTTTTCTCTGGAAATGCACCTAAAGGTCCTGAGTTCCTGAAAAGGGTCCTGCATCATAACTGTGTAATTAGGCTGCAGTGTGGGACTAAACTACTGAGACAGGCATTTCTGTTAAACAGTGAATGTGTGTATGGATGTGTGTATAATAATTTTGTGCGTTTGTAGGTTGCAATGTGAGCAAAATCTCCAAAAGCAGCAGTTAGCAGACACTCAACAAGTTCTGCAATCAGTGCAAGTAGAGCTCCAGGTGCACGAACAGATCAAGAACTCCGTACACACCCACACAGGTACAAACCGTACACACACACGCACAGACCAAAAAAGATTTGCAATATTTATATATAAGGTGTGTGTGTATCTAGAAGAGGAGCGTGGTGGTTCTGAGTCTTCTGAAGTGGATCTGAAGGAGTTATTGAGTGAAGTACGGAGTCTGCGTCTGCAGCTGGAGAGAAGCATCCAGACCAACACTGCACTGAGACATAAACTGGAACAACAACTACTGACCCAAACTGATGCTCCATCCACCATCAACATCAACTATCTACTCTCTCAAGCAGGTATACAAACACAAATACATATCTGCTATTGAATTTAAAATTCATGTTAAAATGAACGTAGGTAATGGGTCCATTTGCCGTTGTCGTCAGTGTCATCATAAACCTTCACTTCTAGCATGCTCTGCACATGACGTGAAATTTGATTATGGAAACAAATGGCAGTTATTTGGTGTTATTAATCACAGTTATCCCAATTATTGAGCTATTTTTGATAAAATGGTCGCAATACTGTCTTTCAGTCAGTTTGCAGCAGCCTTTCTGTTTCAGTCCACTAGGTGGCAGTGCACCTCTTTACTCCTCAGATGTGAAGTAATCTCACAACTCACAGCACAACTCACAGCACAGAGTATTGTAGAGTATTGTGATTTTAGAATTTCTAGCTACAGGGTTCGTACAGTAACGGAAAAGTCATGGAATTTTAAAATAGCAATTTCCAGGCCTGGAGAAGTTTTGGAAAAATAAATAAACCCAGAAAGTTTTGGAAAAGTCATTGAAATTTGCTTCACAAATACGTGTATAATAGAATATATGTTTAATTGTTAATATTGTTCAAACAATACTTAATGTTCAGGCGATTAATCACGTCATGTAACGTTACGCGCTCTGCATGGGGTAACGTCGGGCACAGTTGCAGCTTGTACTTTGAGTCAGGGCTGTAACCGCTATAGACTTTGAGGGGGTCACCCCCCCACCCCGCAGTCAGATATGGCCAAATTGTCAGGTCTGTGCTCAAAAAGTTAAAGCGATGGTTCACCTAAAAATTTTGTTATCATTTACTTACCCATATGTCATAGCAAGCCCAAATACTGTTACTTTTCATAACATAAAAGAAGATATTTTCCCACTCTTTTCCATCCTGTTACTGCTCTATTCCATAAAATGGCAGAAGTGCACAATAAAAACTATACTCCAAGTGGCCATATTAGGGCTTCGTGTCATATGGACTGCTTTTATAGTATAGCTGCGTAAACATTCTTCAATACACACTGACCTTACGGTAGTTATTTTTGGTTTTGGTTTAATTTTAGTTGAGCTATTCTGTGGTAAATTTTGACATGGATTTTTATTCTTATTTTACATGTATATATAGATGTTTCAGGGAATGTATGGTCATTAAAATTTGCCTCAAACGTCATGGAAATTTATTGGTAAAATGTGTATGACCCTGTAGCTGTCTCACCATTATAGACAGGCCAAAGTGTGAGGAAACAAATTCTTTTTCACCCCTTTTAACTCTCAGGGCTGTTGAGAATCACCTGTACACTTTCTTGATTATGTGAGAGAGCCAACTAGGTTAACAGTTAAACTTCAGTTCCACTATCACACTTCAAACGATTCCATGCCCAACTATACATTGTTTATTGTTCGGTAACATATGTGTTTTGGATCTTGGTAGTATGGTTTCTTTCTTTATTTGTATCATATGTTAGCATGAACATGCGGTTATATTCTTTCTCTCCCTCTGTCTCTCTCAGATGAAGGAGGTAAATCAGAGATGCTACGCCAGCACTCGCACACAGACGGTACATAGTTCTGTTTTGGGAATTTACATGTCTGACTGGATAAACATCTGGCTCCTGAGATGTGTGAATTTTAACCTGCATATGAATTAAAAATGAGTTCTCACTCAACTGACAGTGATTTCTTTGTGTGTGTGTGTGTGTGTGTGTGCGTACATAGACAGCGGTAGCTCTGTGCGAAGTGGTTCTCCAGCTTTGTCCCGACTGGTTCCAGGTCACAGGCTGTGGGCAGATCGACATGGGCGTCATGTTCTAGGCCTCATAGAGGATTACAGTGCTCTCAGCAAACAGATCAGAGAGGCCAAAAGAATCACTGCAGCCATGGATAAACAACTACAGGACAGGGTCAGAACACGCACACAAACACACGCACACACTAACTTCAACAATGGACACCCCACTACTAAACTACAGGATTAAAATAGACACACACACTCTTACATTGCAGGATGCAGTATTTTGCCTTAAGATGTGCTGGGGAAATTCATGAATAATAAATGTGCGTGTCTGACATGCATTCACAGACAACTGCAACTTGTTGAAAATATGTAAATGAGCACTAAATCTGCAGTACTTATTAAATATTTTACTCTCTTTACTGTATTGTACTGTAACTCTCACACTAACTTCTATATAACAGTGTAAGCCTTTTGGAATTCTTAGCCCATAGCCCATGGTTTATTGTACTAGCTTGAGTTTTCAACAGAGACTTAAATGCCTTTCTGTAAGTTGAAAATTTTGAAATAAAATTTTGCCACTTTATTGAGTTGAAGTTACAGTATACGATTGCACTACATTTCGAGTCTCCATGTGACTTAAAGGAGCTTTTAGTTTCTAAAAGAGAACCTGAATGCATGAGCTATGTAGCTAGCTACTCTGACTTACTCTAACCAAAGTTGCTCTCAATAAGCTGTTATTTCACAGATTTTTATTATAACAGAAGATAAGCTACAGCATATCTGTCAAGTTGAGAGATGGATTAGATCAGTGTTTCCCAAACGTTTTTCCCAGGAGACCCCTACATTCAACATCCTTAACGACACCAAATTTCTTGAGCTAGAGACTGGATAGCAGGCGTGATTTTCATGACAGCCAGTTGAAAGTCATTGTGCGCATCTAGTTTGTTGCGTGCAATCGTTTTGATGGTCACCAGAGAGCTGACTAAACCAAGACGCAACTAACTTCTGCAATTCTCCAGCTGTGATCCTTGGAGATTTCTTGGCCACTCGGACCATCCTCTTCACAGTGGGTTGAGACAATATAGACACACATCCAATTCCAGGTTGATTGATAACATTTCCAGTTGACTGGAACGTCTTAATTATTGCCCTGATGGTGGAAATGGGCATTTTCAATGCTTGTTCTATTTCCTTATAGCCACTTCCCATTTTGTGAAGCTCAACAACCTTTTGCTGCACATCACAGCTACATTTCTTGGTCTTACCCATTGTTATGAATGACTAAGGGAATTTGGCACACTCTAATTATAGCCAAGGACATATTGCTACTGTGCATGTTACTACTAACCATACACACTTAGAAGTACAACATATTTTTATTATTTCTTTTTTATTATATCCAATTAATTATTAGATGTGTGTATGTGTTAGTTTGTGGAGTGTGCAGGTTTTTCGGGCAGCGTGAGCACCATGCAGCAGGTGCTGGAGGAAGCTGGGCGACTGCTAAAGCTGCTCTGGAGAGTATCGCTGCCCACAGGAGACCTCACAAACACTCAGCAGGTAATACGCACATATCCACACAAAAAGACACACATACACCCCTGCAGGGAAGACATAACGCACAATGATTCAACACCTTTCTCTGAGGATTGGGTTTTTTTTTGTTGGTGCAGATAACAGTTTCTCATAAAGCTATTAGATCTCTTTCTCTTGGTGCAGAACATCTCCCCAGAAACATTGCAGTTAAACCTTTAAATCTAGTTTATTTGCAGATAAAAATCTGCCAATTGAGGAACTGCAGCAACTAGCTGTGCCATTTCTGATCAATCAAATGGCAAGACTCTTTATCGTAGGGGTTCCCAAACAATGGGTTGCTTGATTTACAATTTTTTTCTTCTGTTGTTTCATTCATTTAATTTACAAGTTATTTTAAGACATCATATTTTGTGTGTTAATATTTTGACAAGCCACATTTAAATTAATACCGTGTGTTATTTTAGTCTTTTTAGTCACTAGGTTATCCTGACTTATACCACAGTGCTGTTTAATACTTGACTCAGATTGGTTGATAGACGTTCTAAGGCGTGCAAATGTTTTTCAGTAAATGCACAGGTAAAGTAGTTCCAGTCAGGTCTTGACCACATTACAGTTCCATATCACTTCGCCAAGTTAACTGGAATAACGGAATACTTAGCCTGCTGTCCTCCACAGCACACACATTTAACAACAAACAAAATGACAGAAAATTTTGATTTTCCAGAAGTAACTTTTAATATTTATGGAGAGCATGAAAATGTTAACATTTGGGCGACAACTGTATTGGACAGTCCAGTTGGAAAACGATATTAACAAAAGCGAACATCAAAAGTAACCGGTAACAGAAAACGACATAAAACAATCAGCAACGAACGGTTAGACAGGCTTGATGGTGAAAAACATGAAGAAAACACACAAAAAAACAACCAAAAAAAAAAAACAACAAATTGGGTTGTAAATGTGTTTTTAACAGTTGGCTTAAAGAAAAAAATACTTCGGTGGAAGAGATAGAGATGGAACGCTTTAAATACCGCAGCTGGCACAGAATAATCCGTGTCAGGTTTTATCTGCCTAAGAACTGGACTGAACCATTATATTTTCAAATATAACATCATTGGGCAATCGGAATTCAGGACCATCCTCAAAAAGTTTCGCAAGGCTGGGAAAGACGTCAGCTCTTATCATCTTCCCATCTCCACCCCTGAAATAGAGTGCATTCGGATCTCTCCGTATCTGGCACCAGACACAGCAGCCAGGCTGTTATTGACAGTTATTGTGTACCAACACTATTGGGTTTTCCTACATCAGTTATTGTTTGAATTTTAAAAACCTCTCATGTAGCCTTCAGACCTATCAAAAGATATGTTTTGCGTACCAGTCCTCTGGATTTTCTAGATTAGTAAATGGTTTTAGAGTTTCTAATTTGAGACATACCTCTTAATAACAATCCAGAACTAGTCCTAGGTGTTTCAGTGTGAAATACAAGCTAGTTGATTAAATGCTAGAAGTTGATTCATCAAAGACAAAAGGATGTGAAGTTCACTTCTGACAAATGCTGAATTATAGCTGTCAACAGTAGGGTAATTACAATAGTGGATACAGTAGCATGATCGAACTCTTTGCTGTTAAAAATCCTAATTCATAGCCGTCTTGTTTTCTATTGGATCATACTACTTCTTGCCAGACACACACCAACACACACTGGGCCTCATTTACTGAATACAAACAAGATTTATTCGTAATTTGTTTCTGTAGCATTTATGCAAGAAATGTAGTTTGAAAATCCTGGAAAACAGTATATGCTAGAAGAGCACAGGAGTTTGTGTAAATTGACATTTACATAAGGAGACTCACTGATGTAGACCTCGATTATATATGAATTATGATTTAATTTGCTTTATTTATTTCAATTCCATGCATGAGTTTAAATAAAGTTTTGTTGTTTCATGTTAATGACTTGAAAGAGTCCAAATGAAATCCATTAATTAAGACAAATAAGACTAGCCATTCAATTGGGACAAAATAAATGGCGCTATATAAAAGGATTCTTTTTACAGAGTTGGGGTATCTGTGGTAGCCGGCATGCCACAATTCCTGAGAGGCATTACTGGATGGTATGTTGCACGCCACACTTTGGAAACATACTTCCGCTGTTCAGTCCTCATTTTGTCGTTTCACCTCTGTGGGAATGACTAATAGTAAAACCCCTCTGCCATGAATGAGCTCGGTAATGATAGTTTAATTGGCATTTATCAACATGCACATGGGAATACAAAGAAAATCAGCAACACCAAAAAATTTTTAGTTCAGTTGTGTTTGGCCTACAAAAACATTTACACGCAATTTTACTAAAAGATAGATAAATGAGACGCACTGTATTTAGTCTAACTTCTGCTTAAAACCTACGTTTTATCTTTTATATTTCACTCTCTCTCTCTCTGTCTCCCCCTGTCTCTCGTTCTCTTTCGGTACAGAATGAAGTGCTGAGGAGTGAGATCGCTCAGCTGAAAAGCAGACTGTCTCAGCAGGAGCGAATGCTGACTGGAGCTGTCAAACGCCTGCGCTCTACCAATCAGCTCAAAGAGGGCATGGAGCGGATCATCATCGAGCAGTGTAAGACATACACACACTTCACAAAACACATGCAGACTTGTGTGTTACTTCTGTAGTTGACCATTTATTAACCTCTTCTTTCTATCTCTGTAGTGTCACTGACTCACGGAGTGTTAAAGAAAGCACGAGGAAACCTCGAGGTGAGTTAGTGATCCAGCACAATGTTTCACTTCTTTTTTTTCTCTGCTCATAAGAACAAACCAGTCCAAAGAGGAATCAGTGGTACTTGGGGTTAAAGTTTATTTTTGACAAATAAACTATAAAATGAAATGAAATGACTTTAAATGGACCACATTAAAAAAAAAAAATTTAAAAAGACTTTCCACTGAACAGTAATGCCATTTTGTTGGGTTCCATTGTCTGATCAACTGTTTGGTTAACCAGATCATATATAATAACATGAAGACAAAATGCACAACATTAAAATGATTTTCATTTAAACCACCTGATAACAAAAATACAATTGTAAAAACACTGTACTACCAAAAAAAAAACTTTGGCCCATATGATCGAAAAACAAATTAAAGTCTTTTGGTTCCTTTGTGCCATATAAACATTGTTATAGCATGATTTTGAGAAATGTTAAATAAAAATTGATGCAGGTCGTAAAATAAAATAGCACAGTGTTGCTTTTGAGGGTACTGACAACACCAAATAATTAGCCTATGTGTCTTTTATATATTAAATGGCTTTTTGTGTGTATAATGTAGCACATTCTATGATATGGTGTGTGTGTAACCAGTAAGCAACGAACACCCCTGATTACCATTCGGGTTTTTTTAGGTCTTGAGCAGCTACCAAAAATCACAGAGCTGAAACTGTTACTTTAGGTTTAATATTTAAATATTAGGTAGTGTATTAATAATGTATGTTGTTGTCATAACCGATTTTCCACTTTTTAAACAAGGTGCAAACTACATTGGTTGTGTAAGGAATAAAAGATGACTGGGCATGCTATTATTGGAACCATAGCGTGGTTGAACGCTCAAATCTGATTGGTCAGAAGGTGTGCATTATTTTCCTATAACAGCACAGGTAGTTCCGGCTGTAACATAAATGATAGATTGATTTTAATGCACTGATTCTAATACGTTATTGTTTCTGTAGTAACAGCTCACACAGAGAGACGGCAGACGCTATAGTTGTTAGGGTCCCCCCCCCCCGCGCTGTTCGGTGAAGCGGGCGAGCAGCGCACTTCCGCTTTCACAGACTCTCGTTTTGTTTACGTTGCCAGGTGTTCTTTGTTTTGGTTTGTGTCATGTCTCCGCCCCTGTATGTTCATTGGTTCTCTGCGTTATCTGTGATTATGTGTTTCAGATGTTTTATGTTAAGTCTTGTTTAGTTCATGTATTTAAGCCTTTTGTTTCTTCGCCTCTACTCTACGGATTATATGGACTGTCTATTCTGGATTTCTTACAGTATAATCTTTGATGTGGTGAGGTGCTGTGATATAATTAAATATGTAGTCATTAAAGGCACCAGAATCACATATTGCAATCTTGTGGGCAATATTAAAGAAATATACAAATCTGTAAAGCAAAAATGTTATAGATCGTTTGGTTTTCCTTTTAAACAGTAAACCATCAGGAGGTACCCAATACAATAATCAGGAGGTACCCAATACAAAAAAAAGGAAAATGCCTCCAAAGCAGAATTCACATTATTTCAGAAAATTGAGTTGGAAAATTTTCTGGACCAGTGCCAATGCGGCATGCAAAGAGTTAAACCTCGTGGAGCAGATCTCTGACAATAAAACATCCTGCAAAAGACTGTAGCCTGTGTACTCATTGCACTGTGTACCCTGTTACAATTTTAAAAACAGAGAAAATTAACAGTGGGGAAAAAACACAGTCTAAGGGCGTTTTCTGACCTGTAGATCTGTGCTTTTTTCCGAAACAGGGACTTTGTTGCAATGAAATCGTTGCATTTTCTCCTTGGCTCAGTTCGTTTTTACAAGGCAACGTTTCAAAGCGTACCAAAATGTGTTTATGCAAGTCACATGTGAGTAAACTGTCCTCTCATTGGTCAGAGCGCGCCTGTTTATGTTCCGGGGTTCCACACATAGCGGTCATCCTGAAAGATGGATAGACAGCAGCTCCGCAAGCTTATTGTGGTTTTCTTTTTGGCTATAGTTATTATAATGTAAAGTGATTAAAGCCCATCTCCTTGTAAACCTCTGTGTTTTTATGCGTTTTTAAAAGTTGTTCAGAAATATGTTTGTCAAAACAAATCTCAGTGAGGCAATTTACCTCGTCTTCAGTCCAAGTTAAACCACAATTCATGTTGCGAATAATTCGCAAAACAAACACGTTTTTTACGTAACGCAGTTTCCATGGCTATACAGGTTGGGTCGAAGCGCTTTCTCACCACAAGCAGACCGCTCCAGGGTGTGTTTTCAATTGGACTGACATCACCTCGTTCAGGCGGTCTCGGACCGATTATTTTGTTGCCAATCCTAGTGCAATTGTCATGTTCATATGTGTCTAAACAAATCGAACCACCCTGCTTTGTTTACCCCTCCCTCTGTACAGTTTTTTTTTTTTTTTTTGGTAGTGAACTAGCTTTCCAAGTGAACTCTAGAGTGATTCAATTCTGAATCAACCCACCTAAAGTTGTCATGTCAGGTTGTGGGAGGCATTTTAATAGATATGAGCCACTAAACTGATTTGGACTCAACAAATGGACTAATTGTGAAAGCAGCCTAAGAAGGTTTACGTTTTTAGCAAGTGACAATTGTAATATGGAACATGATAAATAAAAAGGTAACAATTTGTGTGAAGTTTGTAATCTTTGTAATTAAATGACAGTCACTTTGGGATTGCACGGTGTAATCCCAGCAGTAGGAGGGACCTATTGCACCCTCTATAAAATCACCTCATTATGTCGAGTATCTAGCATGGTGGCACTAATCTCTCTCCCTCTCTCTCTTTTCTCACCCTGTATCTGTTCTGTAACCTCTCTGTTACAGTCTAAGTATGTTTTTGGGATAAAAGGCCTACAGATGGAAGGTCAGTTTTAGTGAAAATGTATATGTTGAGAGGATTGTGTGTTTTGTTTTGTTTTTGTCTCTTTGCATTACATTTTCACATTTCGCATGACAAAAAAAAATACAGCATGTGCCCAGACTCTTTTCTTGGCAGTGTTTTGAAATGCGTGTGTGTGCATGAAATTGCCATCCATACTGCGAAAATATCAGCTCATTTAAGCCAGAGAGAAGCCTTTATTGACCTTTACTTTTATCCTTATTCCTTGTTTTATTACATGTCTTTTAAGTGCTAAAAACATATACATGGAGTTACTTGATCATGTAAAAGCTACTTCTCTGGATATTTAATGACTAATGTTTTTTTTTTTGGTTTTTTTGCCTTCCAGGATATCCCACTGAATGCCCAGTGACCAGTCAGCAGGCAGACGTCCCTCCCTAACCCACCCCCTCTACCCTACCTAATAAGGGCACTTAAGCTGTCAATCATGACTTATCCCTGAAACTCAAATTAAATGCCTTTCATGGGGATTTTTTTGTTCTTGAGAGTATTTTACTGTGCTCATGTTCAGTTTTGGAGACACCAAATGAATTTGCACATTTTATAGAGACGTATCTCTAGTAAATATTGAATGTCTTTTAGTTTTGTATTTAATGCATTTTTTTTTTTTAAATGCTCCTTTCATAGAACTTGCTCTCGTCCACTGCCTGTTTGCTGTAATGTCATATTTTATACTGTATTAATTGGTTAAGCACAGCTGTGACCTGTAGTTCATCTAAAACGCCTAACGATTGTGGTACAGATGCATTAAAACCCCGCAGCACTGATTCAGTATCGGGTCTTTCATTTGAAAAATAGATTTTCTGAACTGGATGTCTGAAATGTTAACTGTGCACAAAAAGTATTAAATGGTTTAAAGAACAGCTGTAGGTGTTCCTGATAATGATTGATGGCAAACGTGTTTAGGTTAAGTTCTTAGTATGATTATACTTAACCTAAAATTCTAGGATAGTTTAGTCCAAAGTTAGACTAATGGGAACTGTAAATAGCTATATGATAATAATTAAACAAATACTCCAGGGTTTTTCACCCATATCTCTACCTACCAGATCTGTAGTGACTGTGAGACTATGTAGTTTCCATAAACAATCATTTTAAAACATTTCCTCTACTAACAAGAGAATGACAACCATGTTTACTCCAAACACAAGGCAGTCTTACGTTATTGGTCAGTCGTTCAGTTGTTTATACAGTACATGTATTTTAGGAAAGCAACACACCAGTCCGTTGCAGGGGGGCCATGCAATTTAGCTTGGCCAGTCCACCTACTGGTATGTTTTGACACAGGGAGAACATGTGGAACACCACACAGAGACTAGCCTAAGCTCAGGATGAAACTGGGGACCGTGGAGCTGTGGAAAGCTACAATAGTGTCACTCACTAACAGTTGCATGTGTTACTGCTTGTCATTCTAAACAAGATACACCTAGAACCAATTTTATTTTGAAGAAAATAAAAAGACCCTTTGCTTTGCTACATTTCAAGAATATGCATCATCTCTTTCAGGTGAAGTACACAAATACATAGATAATCCATAACATTAAAACTACTGATGGGTCAAGTCATGCATAAGGACCTGGGCGACTTTGACAGGGGCCAAATTGTGATGGCTTGACGACTGGGTCAGAGCGTCTCCAAAATGGCAGGTCTTGTGGGGTGTTCCCAGTATGCAGTGGTTAGTACCTACCAAAAGTGGTCCAAGGAAGGACAACTGGTGTCATGGGAGCCCAAGTCTCACTGATGTGCATGGGGAGAGAAGGCTAGCCCGTCTGGTCTGATCCCACAGAAGAGCTACTATAGCACAGATTGCTGAAAAAGTTAATGCTGACTATGATAAAGGTATCAGAACACACAGTGCATCATAGCTTGCTGTGTATGGGGCTGCGTAGCCGCAGACCGGTCAGAGTGTCCATGCTGACTCCTGTCCACCACCAAAAGCGCCTGCAATTGGCACATGAGCATCAGAACTGGACCATGGAGCAATGGAAGAAGGTGCTCTGGTCTGATGAATCACGTTTACATGTGGACGGCCAAATGTGGACTGAAAACATCTTAAACAGTAACTACAATTTTGTAAGAAATCCCATTTTTGATTAGATTAGAATTTAGACTAGATTTAGATTATAGTTTGTCTATGACAGATAAATACTTAGCCTAAAAAAAAGAATTGTAAACCTAAGAAATACCAGTTTTTAAAAAAAAAAAAAAATTTAAAAAAAGACTTGTGTATATAGGATGAGACATGGAAAATAAAAATCAGAAAAGAATCTGAGATGTACTACTAAGTAGGGTACAGAGCAAAAGCTCTCTAGGTGTGAAACATTTAACAGAAATGTTAAGTAATTGATTATATACAGTATAGTTCAGAGTATGAACGGCCTGACATTTTTTAATGACTGTTCAAATACTTTAGCGACTTTGTTTCAAAAAAAGGACCTAGCACCAAATCTAGTGACTTTTTGAGCAGACATTAGTGACTGTCCTGCACTCGGTATGGCTCACATCACAGCTGCTGGTTATACAAATCGACTCACCACTAGTGTGTAAAGCCTGTGTTGTGCTTGCCAAGCCACCGATCAATCACTGACCGCCATTGTTTGTCCCACCAGCACATTTCTTTGTTATTTGTTTTAAACTCTATTCTTGGCTATAATTAAGTGAGGTCCAAGTATTTGGTCAGTGACACGAGGTCTGGAGTTGATTCCAAGTGTTGAATTTGCATTTGGTAGCTGTTCATGGGAACTCTCAATATGCGGTCCAGAATGGTGTCAATGCAAGTGAAGGAGGTCATCATTAGGATGAAAAAAACCCAGAGCGATAGTGGCCAAAACAACAATTTGGTACATTCTTAAAAAGAAGGAATGAAGTGGATGATCATAGAATTCATTCCTTGGTGAAGAAAAACCCTTTCACAACATCTAGCCAAGTCAAGAACACTCTGGAGGAGGTAGGCGTATCATTGTCAAAGTCTATAATCAAGAAACACCTTCATGAATGTAAATACAGACGGTTTACCTCAAGATGCAAACCACTGGTAACACTCAAGGACAGAAAAGCCAAATTAGACTTTGCTAATAAACCTGTAAGAAAGCCTGATCAGTTCTGATGCAGGATTAACTTGTAGCAGAATGATTGGAAGAGAAGGGTTAGGGTTAGGGTTAACCCAAGGGTTAGGGTTAACCCTAACCCTAACCCTAACCCAAGGAAGGAAACTCAGCATTTGGTGATGTCCATGGGTTCCAGACTTCAGGCAGTCATTGACTGCAAATACTCCTTATATTTATAATTCTGTTTGTTTGTACACTTACGTTTGAGTCTGTGAAAATGGAGGAACTACAGTATCTCACAAAAGTGAGTACACCCCTCACATTTTTGTAAATATTTTATTATATCTTTTCATGGGACAACACTGACGAAATGACACTTTGCTACAATGTAAAGTAGTGAGTGTACAGCTTGTATAACAGTGTAAATTTGCTGTCCCCTCAAAATAACTCAACACACAGCCATTAATGTCTAAACCGCTGGCAACAAAAGTGAGTACACCCCTAAGTGAAAATGTCCAAAGTGGGCCCAATTAGCCATTTTCCCTCCCCGGTGTCATGTGACTCGTTAGTGTTACGAGGTCTCAGGTGTGAATGGGGAGCAGGTGTGTTAAGTTTGGTGTTATCGCTCTTACACTCTCTCATACTGGTCACTGGAAGTTCAACATGGCACCTCATGGCAAAGAACTCTCTGAGGATCTGAAAAAAAGAATTGTTGCTCTACATAAAGATGGCCTAGGCTATAAGAAGATTGCCAACACCCTGAAACTGAGCTGCAGCACGGTGGCCAAGACCATACAGCGGTTTAACAGGACAGGTTCCACTCAGAACAGGACTCGCCATGGTCGACCAAAGAAGTTGAGTACACGTGCTCAGCATCATATCCAGAGGTTGGCTTTGCAGAATAGACGTATGAGTGCTGCCAGCATTGCTGCAGAGGTTGAAGGGGTGGGGGGTCAGCCTGTCAGTGCTCAGACCATACGCCGCACACTGCATCAAATTGGTCTGCATGGCTGTCGTCCCAGAAGGAAGCCTCTTCTAAAGATGATGCATAAGAAAGCCCACAAACAGTTTGCTGAAGACAAGCAGACTAAGGACATGGATTACTGGAACCATGTCCTGTGGTCTGATGAGACCAAGATAAACTTATTTGGTTCAGATGGTATCAAGCGTGTGTGGCGGCAACCAGGTGAGGAGTACAAAGACAAGTGTGTCTTGCCTACAGTCAAGCATGGTGGTGGGAGTGTCATGGTCTGGGGCTGCATGAGTGCTGCCGGCACTGGGGAGCTACAGTTCATTGAGGGAACCATGAATGCCAACATGTACTGTGACATACTGAAGCAGAGCATGATCCCCTCCCTTCGGAAACTGGGCCGCAGGGCAGTATTCCAACATGATAACGACCCCAAACACACCTCCAAGACGACCACTGCCTTGCTAAAGAAGCTGAGGGTAAAGGTGATGGACTGGCCAAGCATTTCTCCAGACCTAAACCCTATTGAGCATCTGTGGGGCATCCTCAAACAGAAGGTGGAGGAGCGCAAGGTCTCTAACATCCACCAGCTCTGTGATGTCGTCATGGAGGAGTGGAAGAGGACTCCAGTGGCAACCTGTGAAGCTCTGGTGAACTCCATGCCCAACAGGGTTAAGGCAGTGCTGGAAAATAATGGGGGCCACACAAAATATTGACACTTTGGACATTTTCACTTAGGGGTGTACTCACTTTTGTTGCCAGTGGTTTAGACATTAATGGCTGTGTGTTGAGTTATTCTGAGGGGACAGCAAATTTACACTGTTATACAAGCTGTACACTCACTACTTTACATTGTAGCAAAGTGTCATTTCGTCAGTGTTGTCCCATGAAAAGATATAATAAAATATTTACAAAAATGTGAGGGGTGTACTCCCTTTTGAGAGATACTGTAAAAAAAAAGAAAAAAGAAAAATGGCTGTAATTCCTAAACTGTTCATGCTACTTTTTTGTTAAACTCCTTGAATTAAAGCTGAAAGTCTACACTTCAGTCACATCTTGACTGCTTCATTTCAAATCCATTCTAGTAGTGTACAGAGGCAAAATTATGAAAATGGTGTCACTGTCCAAATACTTATGGACCCGACAGTACGTAAATATTTAGTTTGTGGTGCCAGACCAAAGATTTCTTTCTAAAGGAAATACATTATAATCGATTCTGTTCATACTGCGTTCATAAGGTCTTCCTTCTTCATGTAACATGTTTTGATATGCAAATTAGCACAGGACGTGTTCTGGTGACTTCTAGAATTTGCATTAGTTAGAGAAAATATTAGTTAGTTAGATATTAGAGCTGGCAACACTGCTGGAGAGGAAAGTAGATATAATAATAATAATAATAATAATTATTATTATTATTATTATTATTGTTGTTGTTGTTGTTGTTGTTGTTGTTGTTGTTGTTATTTAATAATAAATGAAATATTAAATAAAAAGTCATTTCCCCATTCCTAACATTATTTTAATCATTTCCAGCGGGTTGCAACTGTCAGTATAATTGTACAGATCATGAAGTGATTTTATTTTGTATATTCTTTCATTCCACCTTTAAATGAACTCCTGGTTAGGCCACTGCCAGGTTAGCATACATTGTTTTGTAGCCAGTTGTTTGTGCTATCTGCCATCTTCTCTTCTTCTGCAGATCGTTGAATCTCAGGCTTGTGGCGCCAAAATGCATGCACATGCACAATACCACTCCGATGTATCCTGAGAGCATGGCGTTTTCCTTCTCAATTTCTCACGCAGATTCAGAAAATCAATCCACTAATCTGTGTTTCCCCCTCCACAGGTTCTGCATTTAATATTATGGCTTCTCAACAGTGCTGTTGGTCGGTGATGAGAGTTTGCACCTCAGCGATCAGGTGAAAACCCAGAGAGGGAAACCGCGGTGGTGATTAAAAGTGTTTCAGGTAATGTGAAACCCATTTCCATCTGTTCATTTACAAGCAAGTATGATCATATATCTTTATATTTTTTTGTTATATTGTCATTTTCCTCAGTAACATTGATGTTTGGTTGGTTAGGAAATAGGCCATGCTAATCACAAATTAGCAAGGTAGCTTATCTAGCTAGCTACTTAATCCTAAAAATCTTTATGATTTGATGCATGTACCATGCCAGACTTTTAAGATATTTCACAGTATTTTTATACTTTTAAAAAATTGTGTGCATGTTAGCTAACACTTTAGCTCGGTACATGTTCTGAAACATATACAGGGAATATAAAAACCCTGCACAGCCCTGTTAAAATTGCAGGTTTTTATGATGTAAAAAATGCATCTTAAATATAAACCATATCAGAATATTTTCCACCTTTAAACTGATAGACCAACAAAAATTCAAGTGAAAAACAAATGTTTTGGGGGGGTGTAAGAGTCCAACTTAACACATCTTGATTTGGTATTTTGTTTTAACTCTTCCTTGCAAAAATGTCCAAGTCTATCAAATTGCAAGTGGAACTCCTGTGCACAGCCCTCTTCAAGTTATCCTACAGGTTTTTGATAGGATCTGGGCTCTGTCTGGGCCATTCCAAAATATTGATAATCTTCTGAAGCTGTTCTCTTTTTACTTGGATTTGTGCTTTGGGTCATTAACATGCTGGAAGGTAAAACCTTTTCTTCATCTTAGCTGTCTAACAGAGATAGATTGGTATTTGGAGCTATTCATGATTCCCTCTATCTTGATTAGAGCCCTAGTCCCATCTGAAGAGAAACAGCCCCATAGCATGATACTTCCACCACCATGCTCAACCATGGGTATGGTGTTGTTTGGGTGATGAGGTGTCTTGCATTTTGCCAAACATATCTTTTAGAATTATGCCCCAAAAGTTCTACCCAGACCATAACACATTTTGCCATATGGTTTGGAATGATTTAGGGAGACTTGGATTTTTTTTCTCATGAAAAAGGGCTTCCATCTAGCCTTACCCCATAGTCCAGACATGTGAAGATTGGAGACATGGAGTGACCAGTACTTGGCAGATATTTCTGCAGATCCTTTAATGTTGCAGGAGTTCTCGTGGCAGCCTCCCTGATAAGTTTTCTTCTTGTTCTTTCAGCAATTTTGGACAGATGACTTGTTCTTGGTAATGTCACTATAGTGCCCCATTTTCTCTCACAGCCACCATGGCCCTCACAGTGTTCCATGGTACATCTAATGGTTTGGAAATTCTTTTGTAACCTTCTCCTGATCGAGACCTTTCAGCAGTGAGATCCCACTAATAAAATAAAATTTTACTGAGCTCAGTACTGAGCTGCACCAAAAAAGTTCATCTTTTGGCTAAATCCCATACTACTGCACTATACAAATATATTTTAATTAATAATGGGCATATTGGTCTATTTTAAAAGGCAGCTGTTTTTTTCTGTTGGGAGTAAGCTTCAAAATGTGGACAATAACAGGATGTCCTCTAACTCCATCCCGTTTCCTGTCTCACATGTTGTGCTTGTGAAAAAAGGAAGCTTATCCAGTGTGTCATTAGTTTCCATTCGCCAGATGCGTTCATGATAATATGATAATCCTGTTAGTGACCTATGGCACATTTATTTTGCATATTTTCCTAAATGTACTAAAGCAAACTGTTATGACTGAAAGGTTTATGCTTGCTGGAGATCATTGGGTTGGTAGCCTGAATTCTACACTCACTGAGCACTTTATTAGGAACTAATAAAATACTAATACTGGGTACAGCCTCCCTTTGCTTTCAGAACAGCCTCAAGTCTTTGTGGCATGGATTCCCCAAGATGTTGGAAACATTGCTTTGAGATTCTGGTCCATGTTGACATCTTGCTGATTTTTCAGGTGCACTTTCATGCTGCAAATCTCCCATTCTACCACATCCCAAAAGTGTTCTATTGTCATGCTCATGTAACCAGTTTGAGATGACTTTTGCTTTGTGATATGGTGCATTACCATGCTGGAAGTAGCCATTAGAAGATGGGTAAATTTTGGCCATGAAGGGAGGCACATAGTCAGCAACTATACTCAAATAGGCTGTGGTACTCAACTGATGATTGATTGGTATTAACGGGCCCAAAGTGTGCCAAGAAAAATTCCCCACACCATTACACCACCTCCACCAGCCTGGACTGTTGACACAAGGCAGGTTGGGTCCATGGATTCATGCTGTTGGCAACAAATTCTGACCCTACAATTTGTGTGCCTCAGCAAAAACCGAGATGCATCAGACCAGTTTTTCTAGTATTCAGCTGTCCAGTGTTGTTGAGCCTGTGCCCACTGCAGCCTCAGCTTTCTGTTCTTCGCTGACAATAGTGTAACCTGATGTGGTCTTCTGCTGTTGTAAACCATCCATCTCAAGGTTTGATGTGTTGTGCATTCTGATAAGCTTTTCTGCTCACCACAATTGTACAGAGTGATTATCTGAGTTACTGTAGCCTTTGTGTCAGCTGGAATCAGTCTGGCCATTCTCGGTGGACCTCTCTTATCAACAAGGTGATTCCGCCCCCAGAACTGCTGCTGGATGTTTGTTTTTTTTCTGTATTGCACCATTCTGTGTAAACTTTAGAGACTTTTGTGCATGAATATCCTAGGAGATCAGCAGTTATAAAAAATACTCAAACCAGCCCGTCTGGCACCAACAATCATGCCACAGACAAAATCACTGAGATCATACTTTTCCCCCCATTCTGGTGGTTGATGTCAACATTACCCAAAGCTGCTGGCCCGTATATGCATGATTTTATGCATTACATTGCTACCACATGATTGGCAGATTAGATAATTGCATGAATGAGTAGGTGTACAGGTGTTCCTAATAAAGTGCTTAGTGTGCGTACATAGAAATTCATCATTTTGCTCATGTAAGGTGGATTAATCCTTTTAGTTTAGCCACACTTCAAAATCATGAAAATGTGGACTGTAAGATAGAGAAAAGACAGATTCATAAATTCAGTAGGGACAGCAGTGAAGCATGTGGCAAATATAAATGCTTAAACAGACCACACAAAACTGATTTCTTTCTACATTTTCCATGTACCTCAAGTGTGGCTGAACATTATAATGTTGTCCGACTTCTTTATTGTTTCACTGTAGTCAAAAACTAACTGTTCCAATTGCTCTTCAAAATTAGGGATTGGTTGTAGTGGCTATGAATTGGTCATTATTGATATCTACAGATGGAGCCATAGTTAGTATTGTCATCAAATAAACTCACAAAGTAAACTGGTTGAGAGATGAATAGAGGAAGAAAGACCTTTATAATATGCTGAAATTCATAAATGCTGGGTTTCAGCACCACATTGCTTACAAAATAATCTCTGATATTCCTGGAATATGTAACCTAACTTCTTCCCTCTTACTTAGCAGTGTTGTGTTCTGACCAAGTCTAAATCATGGAAGATTGGCTTTGGGAGCTGGCCAAGTATGAGGGAGTATATTCTGGCTTGACTGGGTAAAAATACAGTAGCTTTACCAACGCCCAGTATTTCCAAGAAACAGGTTTGTTTGTTTGTTTTTTAAAATAATGCTATAGTGATGCCATCAAAACATACTTGCCCATTTCTTTACTATGTTACTATTTCCCAATACATGTGGGCTACAAGGAATACCAAAGTGAGCATATCATGTTCATGTACAGTGAAGTAAATAAGCCAGACAAGGACAATGGGCTGCACTGATAGTAAAATCGTCATCAAATGGCACAGGATGTGTCAGTAAAGTGGAGTACCTGAAAGATTCCTGATGATGCACCCTTACACCCCCATGATTATTTACAAGTATATAAAGAAATACAAAGCCATGAGTTTACTTTTTTGCTGAGTCACTGAGAATGTAGAAAATGGTGTCTGTTTGATGATCTCATGTTATTTAGAGAAGGCTGAAGGTGATGTCAGTCTCTTTGGCCATATTTACTATTGAAATCATAATCTGAACTTCCAACACATTTTCAGGAGCTTCAACTAACAAGGCAGATTAAACTGGATTTCCCACAGATGACTTCTTAAGAATCTTCATTCCACATAACATTTCATTCCTATTCTTACCTGCTATAATCCAGTATACATTTTACATTTATTTGCTTACATTGGACATTTTTCTATTTGTTCCTGCTTTATGACCTCTGATTCAACAAAATTTGGAAATGATTCAAGTGTGTTAAAGTCTGTGGCAGATCCAGAACATATTGACTACTGTGGCCAACATACAGCTAGTATGGGATGGACACAGCAAAGTGACACTTAATAAAGATCATCTAAATAGGAACAGTGCATGTTTCAGCCTATCCTCATTTCAGTGTTTAGATGAAAGCCAACAAACATGGTTGTAGTATTTTAATAAAATAAATACAGTTTCTTATTAATAGTATACAGTATTAGTTTTTATTTCTGTTTGAATTCATTTTTTCAATCATTAATCATTTTCAGCACAGACCACAATTTCCCTAATAGAGTAACAAAAACTACAACTGTAGTAATCACTGGAAATATGGGCATATTTGTAAAGAAGATTTTATAGCAGTAATAAAATGTTCACTTTAATGATATAAAGTCATCTGTGAAATACTAAGACTACAGCTGAGAAAGGCAAACAAAAAAAACCTCACCAGTATGTTTCCAGATAATGTACAACTATGCATGCAATGTAATTTGACGACGGGCTGTTGAATTATTAGGAAATAATGCACACCCGAGGTGGTAATGCGGCCAATATGCGAAGCGGGGTCAATTATTCCGCTTATACAGTGAGGGAAAAAAGTATTTGATCCCCTGCTGATTTCATACGTTTGCCCACTGACAAAGAAATGATCAGTCTATAATTTTAATGGTAGGTGTATTTTAACAGTGAGAGACAGAATAACAACAACAAAAAAAAAACGCATTTCAAAAAAGTTATAAATTGATTTATATTCATTTTAATGAGGGAAATAAGTATTTGACCCCTTCGACTTAGTACTTGGTGGCAAAACCCTTGTTGGCAATCACAGAGGTCAGATGTTTCTTGTAGTTGGCCACCAGGTTTGCACACATCTCAGGAGGGATTTTGTCCCACCCCTCTTTGCAGATCCTCTCCAAGTCATTAAGGTCTCGAGGCTGACGTTTGGCAACTCGAACCTTCAGCTCCCTCGATTTTCTATGGGATTAAGGTCTGGAGACTGGCTAGGCCACTCCAGCACCTTAATGTGCTTCTTCTTGAGCCACTCCTTTGTTGTGGGTTGTGTGTTTTGGGTCATTGTCATGCTGGAATACCCATCCACGACCCATTTTCAATGCCCTGGCTGAGGGAAGGAGGTTCTCACCCAAGATTTGACGGTACATGGCCCCGTCCATCGTCCCTTTGATGCGGTGCAGTTGTCCTGTCCCCTTAGCAGAAAAACACCCCCAAAGCATAATGTTTCCACCTCCATGTTTGACGGTGGGGATGGGGTTATGGCTTGGGGTCATAGGCAGCATTCCTCCTCCTCCAAACACGGCGAGTTGAGTTGATGCCAAAGAGCTCGATTTTGGTCTCATCTGACCACAACACTTTCACCCAGTTCTCCTCTGAATCATTCAGATGTTCATTGGCAAACTTCAGACGGGCCTGTACATGTGCTTTCTTGAGCAGGGGGACCTTGCGGGCACTGCAGGATTTCAGTCCTTCACGGCATAGTGTGTTACCAATTGTTTTCTTGGTGACTATGGTCCCAGCTGCCTTGAGATCATTAACAAGATCCTCCCGTGTAGTTCTGGGCTGATTCCTCACCGTTCTCATGATCATTGAAACTCCACGAGGTGAGATCTTGCATGGACCCCAGACCGAGGGAGACTGACAGTTATTTTATGTTTCTTCCATTTGTGAATAATCGCACCAACTGTTGTCACCTTCTCACCAAGCTGCTTGGCGATGGTCTTGTAGCCCATTCCAGCCTTGTGTAGGTCTACAGTCTTGTCCCTGACATCCTTGGACAGCTCTTTGGTCTTGGCCATGGTGGAGAGTTTGGAATCTGATTGATTGATTGCTTCTGTGGACAGGTGTCTTTTTACAGGTAACAAACTGAGATTAGGAGCACTCCCTTTAAGAGAGTCTCAGCTCATTACCTGTGTAAAAGACACCTGGGAGCCAGAAATCTTGATGATTGATAGGGGATCAAATACTTATTTCACTCATTAAAATGCAAATCAATTTATAGTTTTTCTGGATTTTTTTTTTTTGTAAATAACAATAGGCCTACTGGTTCACAGGGTTTTTCATTTTTTATTACTGCAGAAAATACGACAAACAAATAAATAAATATTTATACTTATTCACTGGCTTTTCTGTCTCATTACTGCAATCACACATGCGCTGTCTCTCTCTCTCTCCAATAACTCTCTCCAACAATTATTATTTACTTATTTCTGGAAAATAAAAATTTTCTGTCATTCTGCCATTTTGTTCGTTATTTCAGTTAACTTGTCGAAGTGATATGGAACTGTAATGTGGTCAAGACCTGACTGTACTTTAGCTGTAGCTTTTACTGAAAAATAACTGCAAGCCTCAGAACATCCGTCAGCCAATCAGAATCGAGAATTCAACAATTCTAGTATAAATATATTTTTTAAAAATTCCACCTGAAACTCTGTGGTCTTATGGTGGGCTTATTTTATGTGAGGAACGTGTACATTTACATCCCTTATAAGGTCCTCAGGTCAATTTAACCTGAGAGTAATAAATGGTTGAAAACAGACAGTTCATGGAAAATATGAAATTAAAACCTGAGTCGATGTCAAAGGCAGAAGATAAAGGAATTGTGACTCCTCGTACCCAGGGAAGTCCCACGGTCCTGAGCATCTGCAGTCATGGCGAGAAGGATGTAGAAGGAGGCTCCTGCTACCAGATAGACAGCCACCACTTCGAGTGCCTAAAGTAAGTGTGAGTGACTTTTGTTATCAGGGTGTGTGTGTGGGTATGTGTGTGTGTGTGTGTGTGTGTGTGTGTGTGTGTGTGCGCCCGCACATCTGTGAATATTTTTGGACATTATAGGTTGCACCTGGTGGCAAAAAAGAGGAAGTGTTGCAAGGAGCGTTTACAATAAACCTTGTACAGGTACCAATTGCAGCAAGTCTTTCCAGTACTCAAGTTTATTATTCTTGTTCTTGTACTACAGTCATGAATGCTCACACTGTTTTGGTTTATCTAATGTTATTTTAGAAGCATGTGGTTCATTTTTGTTCATGCATAAATTATCCCCCATGCATTTCTTTTGTCAACAGATGTCATGAAAAAGGTTTTACAAAAAAAAACATGATTTATTCTACAATTGTGTTGATTATGTTGATTCATTGCTTATATTACACAAAAATTTATGACACCTTTAAAGGTGATCTAGCAGAGGTAAATTTCAACACTTGATGCAGAGAAAGCCTTTGGCAAAGTGAACTGGAAATTTCTACTCACCACTCTACTCACCACACTTTCAGTGAATCATTTATTCATGGGATAAAAATACTCTACACGTCACCAAAGGCCACAGTTATCACTAAGGGACTAATATCACAAAGTGTCACACTGCACATAGGCACTAGACAAGGATGCCCACTCTCTCCATCACTATTTGGCATTTTTATAGAACCATTAGCCGCAGCAATAAGACAAAATGTAAACGTATGGCATAACCCCGACTTCACAAACACAGTGAAGATAACAGACATCTCAAAATGGATAGAAAAAGGCATTACGCACCTTAAACACATATGTCAGAACAACACCTTTTCATCATGCACATATCTAGCTGAAAAGCATGGACTAGAAAATAAACATTTCCTTGAACTTCTACAACTTAAACCCATTATATGCGCTAAAATCAACCTAAAAGACAATACATTAGACCTCCCCCCATTAGTATCAGAACTACTAAATATATCTCCACCAACTAAAGTCTTATCCAAAATATATAAAATAATACCCAAATCCAACTCCTCAATTACCATACCATGTAAAAAATGGGAAGATGACTTAGCAATCGCACGTAGAGTTGGTGTGTTAAAGTTGGTGCTATACATATTAATTAACTCAACCGACATTTCAAATATTACTCTTTGCACACCCTTCCCATACTTTCCCCCCATACCCATCGCTTTTATAAGAACCCCAATCACATCTACTGTCTTGACTTGTCTACTAAAAAAAAGAAGAAAAAAAAGAGAGGTAAATTTCAAATATGAAAGTTTTGTCATCATTGTTTATAATTTAGTTAATACGGCATATATGCACAGTAATTATATACTTTGTAATTGAAATATTTGGATGCATGTGGTGTTTTAAACCCCCAGTTATGTCCCAGGTCAATTTGACCCAGTGGGACCAAAAAGTGAGGGCCACACAAGGGTTAACAAATTGCAATTACTCCTACCATACATAAGTATGGTACACTTTTTTTTTTTAGTATTATTATTAACAAAACCCTGACATGACATCAAACTGGGTTAAAAAAAAGTAGTACTGAATAATGTCCATCTATGACCAAGTGTTTCTACAGGCCTATAATCTATGATTAGCCCTTGAAAATGTAATATGAAGCCAAGAATCCAATGCCAAATATGTCACCACCCATAAAACAGCTTATGAACAGAAATGTTGGGGGAAAAGGCCACAACTAAGACCACAGCATTGAAAAAAGTGCTCTGTAAAATCCCCACTGGTATACAAAACAGCTCATACATAATCACATCCAAATGTTTAAGATCTGCCAAGAACTGCTTTTGTTCTCAAGCAACGTTCCTTTATTTATCATTAATTTAACTCCAAAACAGTGTGTTCTTACATAATGTGGTCTCTGCTGAGAGCTGAGATAACTCCTTCAGTGCATTATACACTGTTGGAAGTTGTTGCTGTGTCTTTATTGCTTCCCTATTCGCCATATAGTGCAGCCAATTTGTTTGTCCATATTCTCTGTATTGCCTAGGTAGCTCACTATATTACTGCCAATAATATAAATCCAGTGTACATCCAGTAGTGCACACTACTTCAATGCTAAGTACCACAATGCATATCAATGTCTTTTAACTTGAAATGTACTTGTCAGGATTGATTCCACAACAGCCAATTTGTACATAAGTTGTGCTGGAAACAGTGGGAAAATACAATTTCTTTACATTCAGTGAGGACTACACCCACATGACTCAAACTTTTGGAGCATACTGTCTGCTCCTCCTCTACAGTGTACTGGGTAATTTAACACTGGTAGAGCTAACTGAACTCACCTGATGAGAATCAACAATACAGGACCAGCACAGGATTAGACAAAATCTATATACAATGTCACTGTCAGTGTTTTCCAATTCTGGGTGGACACTACAAATTTTATACTTGGATTTCATTTGTTTCTATGTCATGGACCAAATTACACACATTTCATGCTGAGTTTTAAATTGCACATGCTATTGCTGAGATTGGGTCCAACCTTAATGCATCATAGATTTGATGTTTAATTTGCACTATTGTATACTTAGACTTATATTGCCTGAAATGTGGCACCATGGTCCCAAAGGCAAGAATAAATAGAATACTTGAATAAACTGATTGTATATTATATGTATAATATGTATAAAAAAAATGAATGTATAGAAATTGTCTGAAAACAATCCAAACAAATGCAATGCTAACCACAGATTCATGACTCAGATCAAAATTTCTAACACCTTCATTAAAACATTTGAGTATTCTGAATTAAATAAATAAATCTTGAACCAAATCTCCTCCTTAAACATCAGAGCATTCATATGCTGTTTGTCTAGCAGAACAAGTTAGTACAGGAACAGCTACTTTGTTTATTAACAGAAAATTAGTCACTGAGTAAATACCCAAGCAGTTACTGTGATGTAACTATTGCTCTTTGTCTCTCAGTCAAGTTCCTTTCAAGACATTCAATGACTACAGGATCTACCTTCAGGTCAAACTTATTGGCAAACCAGTGTCCATCGTTGAGGAGCCACCGGAGCTCGGCAGCACCATAAATACACACACTGTGTACATGCACCCCTGTGCATTTTGGATAAAGCTTCTCCTCCAGGTATTGCCACTTGACCAGACGTGTTCTGCTCATCAAGTCTGAAATGTCTGGGTCAGACCTTTTGATCTCACCAGGGACTCCAGGGATGCGAATCAAGCTGGCCCAGAAATGTTCGTCAGGTGAATACGTGTCCTCACACCAAGCCAGAAAGTCTTTTACCTGAGGACTCCAGTACACAAAGTTTACAAACTCTCGGGAGAGAACGAAGTAAGCACTGCCCACAAATATCTCAATATTATGAGGTGGAGGCTGTTTCTTCTCAGCTGTTTTGACTGGAACAGCATGATACTGTGATTGCTCATCTTTGAGCTTAAAGCGGTTAGTGAAGCGCTGCTGTTTGAATTTGCTGGGACGGACTGTCTCAAGCATGTTCATACCTTTTAGGGCCTTGAGTTCAGATACAATCTCAGCATTGGAACGGAGTGGGAAATCCTGGCCACATAGGTTAATGGCATATCTCCAGCGGATCTTGGAGCTTAGGAGATCAGAAAGGCAGTTCAGGTCAGCACGGAGGCGTGAGATGCCCCCGTACTGCACCGTCTCTAACTGTGAAGCCACAAAAACATTGGGAAGGCAGCGTGCCAGACCACGTATAGCTTCTGTGAAATCCGACGATGATTTCCCGTCATAGTGGATACAATAGATGTTGTGTGGTGCATAAATGGCACGCAGGAGCCGCTCCACCATGTGTGCATCTTTGTGCACCACCAGAGAGAAACCAAGTGGAAAATCAAGCTCCTGCTCAGATATCTGGACATCACTGTACCCGCTTGATGCCAAGAATTGTCCACAGTCCAAAGTTGCATTCACAGTGTTCTTGTCGCTTGGAGTGGGAAGGACTTTCCTTCTGAGTTCCAAACACTTGCCCAAAGCAACAGGGTCCATGTCATAAATATCCAAACAGTTGATTCCATGTTGTTCAGTAAAACGCCACCGAGTATCTGTTGACCCTCTGGCTTGTCTGGATTTGATGATGTTATTATCATTGGTAATTGTTACATATCTGATCAAAGCACAAAATACCAATATTGACAATAAGAGGAAAAGCAAAGCCCTTCTGTGGCTGAGGTGTCTGATGCAGCTTTTCATTCTGAAGGATAAAAAAAACAAGAATTGTAGGTTCATGAAAAGCATTAAAATCAGTTTTCTTTCCCTTCTTTCTAATACCAGACTAAACAGGATATGTATGTCAACAGAGCACAAGTTTTCGAGTTTAGCTCAATTAAAGCAAAACGCATACCACAGACACCAGTTAATCATCCTGCTAAATTTCCAAGACTTCTCTGACTTCAAGTGCTCAAGTGGTTTAAATTAAGCTTTACCTCACTCTGTCCCTTTTTCTTCTACAATCCTGACGGTTACAATGAATGCTGAACAGCCTCAAAAAATATTACTCTTAGGAATAGACAATCCTCTCTGAGACTACTGTAACGGCGAGGCCAATTCGATTGTTTTTTTTTTCTATACACTAAAGACATTTGTATTTCAGATCAAAAGATGAATATAATACTATATATAAGCTTATATAAACTTTAAGAGTATAAGAATATACGCGTTCATATCCTGATATTTACATCTAGGTGCGTTAAATGACTTAGAACATGGAGCCTTTTGTTTGAACCCACCCATTTTTCAAGTGATGAAAAATATTTGAACATGAACATGATTATGAACATTATTCATTTACTGGAAAAGATCAGAAACAATTAGAGACCCTAAACCTAGAGAAGCTCTTTGCCTACTTTTCTCCTTTTACCTCTCCTTGTCACTTGTTGTTATCTTTATTAACTATATTTCACTTGGAAACATGGATATACTGTATCTTTAAAAATAGTTTTTAGAGTAAAGTTAATAAATAAATAAATAAACACTACATGTTAAAGGTATAAATGGAGCATGCTTGAGGGTGTGAGTCCAGCAGTGTGAAAAGTTTTTGAGTGTATGTCAGTTGTTCAGAGGTTTTTATAATAACACAGTGAGCTTTGTCTTTGTGAAGTCACTTCTATGGTGAGTTTAGAAATGAGAATCAAATTTAATCAAATTAGATACATATTCATTCTCTCTCTCTCTCTGTAGTCTTGCTTACTGTAATGTGCACCATGGTCCTGGAGAAACGACATTTCGTTTCAGTGTACTGTATGTAAGCTGTATAGAGGAATGACAGTAAAAACCCACTCGACCTGACTTCACAGTGCAGTGCTGCCAATCAGTCTGAGCATTCAATACATTTCATGTAAAGTATAAAAAAAAAAAGAAAAGAAAACAACTATACTATAATTAACCGAACAACTGATATAGTCAGAGAAGACATGCTAGAATATGTTAGCGTTACATAAAGAGTGAATTTTAAAATCTTTTTCACAGAAAGTCTGCGGTTTCTTAACAGACGTCAAGTAGAAATGAATTTACCGTTACTGAGTGAATCACGCGCTCGAAATCCACGCCAGAAAAGTTAGCAAAGTTAGCTAACTTCAGCCTTTCTTTTCTGAAGCCTAAAACCAGACCGAAAACCGACGCTGTGTCCAAAATTCTGAACAACTACAAGTAGCGGATCTGAGCTGCTTCATGTTTCCCTTACAGTTCTCTCTCTCTCTCTCTCTCTCTCTCTCTCTCGGCTCTCGGGTTTCTTTCTATCTCATGTGGGCTGCGTTTTAAACTGACACTGACACCAAACTAGGAACTACTAATAAAAGAAAAACCTTACGTCAAAAAATTTTCGCTTTAAAAACATCGCGGAGATGTGAACTGTAATTAGACCTGTTGAAAACGAAAATGTAGAGTGTTACTAAAACTAAATACTGAAGCTACAGTATTATCTTGCGTTTGTTTTGTTGTTTTTTTTTTTACTATAAATCACAATACTTATCGAAAAAGTAATTTCAATATGTTCAATATAATTTAGCTTAACATGGTATAAACTATGCCAACTGCATAACTAATTTGAAATAACTAATAACTTAATAACTGGAAGGCATGGCCAGCAAACAATATTCAAACAAAATGCTGTGGCATTCAAGCGATAATTGATTGTAATTAGTGTGCCAAGAAAACATTCCCCACACCATTACACCACCTCCACCAGCCTGAACTGCTGACACAAGGCGAGTTGGGTCCATGGATTCATGCTGTTGGCAGCAAATTCTAACCCTACCATCTGTGTGTCTCAGCAGAAACCGAAATTCATCAGACCAGGCTACATTTTTCCAGTCTTCAACTGTCCAGTGTTGGTGAGCCTGTGCCCACTGCAGCCTCAGCTTTCTGTTCTTGGCTGACAGAAATGGAACCTGACGTGGTCTTCTGCTGTTGTAAACCATCCATCTCAAGGTTAGACATGTTGTGCATTCTGAGCTGGTTTTCTGCTCACCAAAATTGTACAGAGTGATTATCTGAGTTACTGTAGCCTTTCTGTCAGCTGTATATATATATATATATATATATATATACAGTACTGTGCAAATGTTTTAGGCACATGCAAAGAAATGCTGTAGAGCAAAGATGCCTTCAAAATAATGAAATTAAAAGTTTCTGCATTAAAAAAAAAAAAAAAAACCATAAAGAGCAGTAAACAGTTTTAAATGAAACAATGTCAATATTTGGTGTGACAAAAAAATAAAATAAAATAAAATAAAAATACATTATATTATATATATAACTACTCTGAGGATCTATCTATCTATCTATCTCTCTCTCTCTCTCTCTCTCTCTCTCTCTCTCTCTCTATATATATATATATATATATATATATATATATATATATATATATATATATATATATATATATATATATATATATATACACACACACACAGTATCTCACAGAAGTGCATGCACCCCTCACATTTTTGTAAATATTCTATTATATCTTTTCATGGGACAACACTGAAGAAATGACACTTTGCTACAATGTAAAGTAGTGAGTGTACAGCTTGTATAACTGTAAATTTGCTGTCCCCTCAAAATAACTCAACACACAGCCATTAATGTCTAAACCGCTGGCAACAAAAGGGAGTACACCCAAATTGGGCCCAAAGTGTCAATATTTTGTGTGGCCACCATTATTTTCCAGCACTGCCTTAACCCTGTTGGGCATGGAGTTCACAACACTTTCACCCAGTTCTCCTCTGAATCATTCTTGGTGACTATGGTCCCAGCTGCCTTGAGATCATTAACAAGATCCTCCCGTGTAGTTCTGGGCTGATTCCTCACCGTTCTCATGATCATTGAAACTCCACGAGGTGAGATCTTGCATGGAGCCCCAGACCGAGGGAGACTGACAGTTTCTTCCATTTGCAAATAATCGCACCAACTGTTGTCACCTTCTCACCAAGCTGCTTGGTGATGGTCTTGTAGCCCATTCCAGCCTTGTGTAGGTCTACAATCTTGTCCCTGACATCCTTGGACAGCTCTTTGGTCTTGGCCATGGTGGAGAGTTTGGAATCTGATTGATTGATTGCTTCTGTGGACAGGTGTCTTTTATACAGGTAACAAACTGAGATTAGGAGCACTCCCTTTAAGAGAGTCTCAGCTCATTACCTGTGTAAAAGACACCTGGGCGCCAGAAATCTTGCTGATTGATAGGGGATCAAATACTTATTTCACTCATTAAAATGCAAATCAATTTATAACTTTTTTGAAATGTGTTTTTCTGGATTTTTTTGTTGTTATTCTGTCTCTCACTGTTAAAATACACCTACCATTAAAATTATAGACTGATCATTTCTTTGTCAGTGGGCAAACGTACAAAATCAGCAGGGGATCAAATACTTTTTTCCCTCACTGTATATATGTTTGTGTAATAATCTCATAATATGAAGAAAATATATTTTAATACAATATTTTGTTAATTTTAAGGAATTATTTTGAGAAAGAAGCATATTTATCTGTCACTAGAGTAAGATCATTGAAATGTTGAAATTAATTAAAAGAAATGTCTAGAAATAGGTTAAATAATCTAGTATTTCTTGTATAATAATTTCATAATAAGAAGTAATCGAGAAAATTTTAGATTCACTTGTTTACTTTGTTAACTTTGTTAGCAAACTAATGCTAACTTAGTTCCAAGCACCCTGATGTTTGCATGTTTACACCACTGCTACATCTAGCATTTCACACTGCTCACGTGCCATTCTGTATATGTGTCTCAATCAGCTCCCTAGTTCAGTAGTCAGGGCACTGATCAGGGAGTTGGCCATTTTAAGGGCTGTCTCAATCGCGAAATCCTTCCAGTGTGCTGTGACGTTCTCTCCCTGAAAACATCCCACAATGCACCGCAAAAACCAGGGAGCATTGATGCTCACTATGTTCCCTTACCGGAAATGACACCATATTTTCTGAAGGCTCTCAGCTCGAAAAAAAACAAAAAGAAAAAAAAAAAGGCAGACAAACTCTCAGCCAAATGTAAGTATAGCTTTTTAGCATTGTTGTAGCTCTCAAATGATTACTTACGTTAGCAATTTTGAACTTTATTTGACATTCTATATAGTTTGTTTGAGTCTAACAACTTTTAAGTATTTAATGATTTTAAAAAATTCCACTAGCTAGCCTACGATCCTGCTTGAAGTACCATGACAGAAATGCCTGTGATTAAGTTAACAAATTTATGACATATAAAGTCAGAAAGATATTGGTCCTGCATGTTGTTGATAAATGCCAGCTGCAGAGTTTTACAAAGCGAGTGCGTAGTCATGTCACCACACATTGAGTCATCAATGCCCCAATGTGTAGTGTGTCAGGGTCCTTAGCAGTGCCTGAACTCTTGTATGCCATATACTGATTCATGACCTAGGGAGTTAGGGAGACGCACCATTACTCTCAAGCACTGCACCCTCTTTAAATGTTTATCTTATTACATAATTTTTGCTCATTTCCATAAAGGTTGCCAATAATACTGGAGTCTAGCCTTCAACCAATGTTCTTCATAAAACCACCAACCTGCTATAAGGCAAAATATTTGGAAACATTGTAACATTGTACTGTTACATGGTTTCTTACTTTTAACTGGTTGCATATTGCTGTAGCAGCCAATTAAAAGATTATGATCAGGCTTTTAACTGATTGAAACACTAATAACTCTACATCTTAATAATAACAAATTTAGAGGGAACCAACTATAGCAGTTCATCAGGACCAGCCAAATGTCCCCACAAGGTCAAAACTGTCAGACATTCCTATCATTGTTGGATAAACATGCACACACATACATGTTTGCAGTTTTACACTGGTTTTGGATGGTGTCCCTTTGTACGGCTCTAACAGAAGGGGGTTCCTGATTACGTTATGCTAGTCATGATGGTGACCAGCTGGGTTTTTTTTTCCCCAGCAACAAAGCAAATGTGTGGGTGTGCCCTTTAAGCGTTGTCATATTGTCTTGTATATTGTGTGGGTCGACCTCTCTTACCTGGACATGCAAGTAAAATTTCCAAAGAACAGTGGAAAATCAAGTGGGTTAGATTAGGGTTGAAATTTTGCTGATGGCTAGGAACACGAACACACACACACACACACACACACACACACAACACACACACACACACACACACACAGCCATTATTGATAGTTTTCTTAAGTTTTCTAATAGTTTTCTAACAGTCATTTATGTATCAGTGGGTGAGTAATAATAGTAAGCTTACTTTGTCATGTTAAGATCAGAAGCCTTGTTTAACAAATTTTAGTCTACCAGGTCCTGCTTGTCTATTAGACCAGCGATTTTCAAGCTTTTTCACACAGGGACTCTTTTAACTATAAAATTATTCTTACAGACCCCCTCTAAATATAATCCTATTTAAACTATTTAAATATTATTTTCTTTTTTTTTTTTTTTTTAAATATTTACAATGAATGTTTATTAGAGCTGTAGAGCTGGTTATTCCTGAACCTTCCACTGACAGAATGTATTAAATTCAATTTAATATTATTTATAGGCTAATTTGTTTTTTAATTATTAAGTCAATAATAAACATGATTTTGGTAATGGTGGGTTGTGATCTTCCCCACCGTAACAAAATGAAAATGAAACTGCTTCACAGACCCCAGTTTGAGAACCACTGACACCTACTTTTGATCTATCATTACTAGTGTTCCCATGTTGCCCAAAGGTGTGAAAGCTTCAAAACATTTCTCTATATGAACTAACTGAGTTATCATAATGCTATACCCATATCCACAATATTCCTGAGCCACATAATGCCAGTGACACAAACATTAAGTTATATACTAATGCAACAAGTGAGAAATTTGGGAACATATAAAAACAAGATTAAGATGAGATAAGACAGTCTTTCCCCTTATTTCTATCAATGAATGATGGTAGGATGAAAATAATAAACATTGGCAAGAGAATTATTCATTATTTTATTGCATGTTTTAGTAACATTGTTTTAGTTACATTTTTAGTAACATTGAAAATATCAAACCAACCAGTTTCATAGCAGTAAGGCTGGAGACAGTTATGTAATGCAAACTAGTAATAATGTGGAACCATAAAACCCTGACACTGTGCTTTCTGAATAGTTGCTGCTCATAACATTATTGTTTTAGTCACAAGTTGAAACAAGTTGTTTTTCTTCAATTGTAGTGGCAGCTATTCTTCCTGAATCCAGACAGTTTATGGAAAAAACAAAACAATGAAACTTTTCAGCCTATAAATATTATATAATAACTGATAATAATGTAATAATAGAATAATTGTCAGAATTATTGCCATGCGTATATACTCTTTTGCGGGCTTTTATAGCAGTAAAGGAGGGTTACACTCTGTATTAATGGCCACAGTTTTAGAATGGGATTTTCAACAAGCACATGAATTGATAGTCAGGTTATCACATATAGTGTACTTTATAAACATTCTCCAACTCTTTTGTTTCTTGTTACCAGGAAACACAAGCATAATAAATGTTTATTTCCCATTAGACTGTGTGCCCTTACAGGATATTAATGAGTCATGTGCAAGTGTGGCTTAATAGCTTAAATAGCTTAATTTTTGTCCCAATGTGGATTAAAAAAAAAAAAAAAAGTTTTCATTATTGTTCAGTGTAAAAACCCTTTTGTAATTTATAGATCTGATGATAGATCTGCTTAACCAAGATGTTATGAGCACACCTGTTTAACTTAACAGTGTATCGTCACACATCAAAGGACAATGTAGTTGCTTTTATTGTCGTCACTGTGATTATGTCAGTCTTTTCTCAAAAAATCTCTCTTTTTCCATAACTAGAAATACATTTCAATTGTTTCTGTTGGTTCTTGTTTTTGTTCTTGGTAAATTGGCAAAAGTTACATCACATTTTTTATTAGTAATTTGTTTCTTAATAATAATCTACACTGTTGAACATTGTGAGCAGCTCTGCCTTCATTATCTCATATCATGTTTTGTCTTCATTTTGCATATTTAACTTCTAGCACATTGTAAGTGTGACATATCCTATGCAAAAATAACCTTAACACTGATATTTACTGTAATTGGTTGGGTGCTATTTGTTACCACAATAGTGAAACGAGAACATGTCACAGAAGAGTAAGATGGAAACAAAGACCAAGTAAAAAAATTGTGCTTTTGGCTTGCTTACCACAAGCAGTCCTGACCACACTGTTGACAGGTTTTGTGCTCTAAAGCACGTGTATGTGTGTGTGTGTGTGTGCATGTGTGTGTGTGTGCATGCGTGTGTGCATATATGCATATGGTTGGTGTTAGTATGCGTCTGTGTGTAAGAGATACAGATACAGTTCCCTCCAAAACTATTGGAATGTCAAGGCCAATTCAGTTGTTTTGCTGTAGACTGAAGACATTTGGATTCGAGATCAAAAGATGAATATGAGAAGAGAGATTAGAATTTCAGCTTTCATTTCCTGGTATGATATATGTAGATGTGTGAAACTACATAGAACATGGCACGTTTAAACAATAAATAACTCTGAATGTCTACTCTTGGTTTTAGCCTTCAGTTTCACCTATGAAGACTGCATCTGTTGTTAAAAAGGATAAACCAACGTGAAGATCAGAGAGCTATCTATGGGAGAAAAGTAAGCCATTTTGAAGCTGAGAATTGCACAAACACTGGGCATAGCCAATACAACAATTTAGAATGTCCTGAAAGAGAAAGAAACCAGTGGTATACTGAGCAACATACACCAAATGGGTCGGCCAAGGAAAACAACAACAGCTGATGACAGAAACATTTTGAGAGCTGTGAAGAAAACTCCCAAAACAACAGTCAGTGACATCACCAACATCCTCCACAGGGCAGGGGTGAAGGTATCACCATCCACTGTTCAAAGAAGACTTTGAGAGCAGAAATATAGAGGCCGTACCACAAGATGCAAACCACTCATCAGCAGAAAGTATCAGAAAGCCAGATTAGAATTTGCAAAGAAATACAGAGATGAGCCACAAAAGTTCTGGAACCAACATTAACCTTTACCAAAGTGATGGACAGTGTGGAGAAAGAAAGGATCTGCTCATGATCCAAAACATACAAGCTCATCTGTGAAACATGTTGGAGGTAGTGACATGGCTTGGGCTTGCATGGCTGCTTCTGGAACAGACTCACTAATCTTTCTTGATGATGCAATTCATGATGATAGCATCAGAATGAATTCAGAAGTTTACAGGAACATTTTGTCTTTATTCTTCATTTCTCCTTCTTCATTTAGTTCAAGACTTATCTCTTCCTTTACAACCCCAATTCCAAAAAAGTTGGGATGCTGTGTAAAATGTAAATAAAAACAGAATGCAATTTTTGCAATTTGAAATTTGCAAATCTCATAAACCTATATTTTATTCACCATAGAACATATAAAATATTTAAAATGTTTAAACTGAGTAAATGTACCATTTTAAGAAAAAAATAAGGTCATTTTGAATTTAATGGTTGCAACACGTCTCAAAAAAGTTGGGATGGGGGCAACAAAAGTCTGGAAAAGTAAGTGTTACTAAAAAGAAACAGCTGGAGGAACATTTTGGAACTAATTACCTTAATTGGCAACAGGTCAGTAACATGATTGGGTATAAAAAGAGTATCAAAAAGAGAGGCAGAGTCTCTCAGACGTAAAGATGGATGGTCCCTCTCCCCTTTAATCCTCTTTAGTTTAGAGGACGCGGTGTCCATGGTTTCCAAAAAGAATTTCAAATTTCGATTCGTCTGACCACAGAACAGTTTTCCACTTTGCATCAGTCCATTTTAAATGAGCTTTGGCCCAGAGAAGATGGCAGTGTTTCTGAATCATGTTCACATATGGCTTCTTCTTTGCATGATAGAGCTTTAACCTGCATTTGTGGATGGCACGGCAAACTGTGTTCACAGACAATGAGCTCTGGAGGTGTTTCTGAGCCCATGCAGTGATTTCCATTACAGAATCATGTCTGTTTTTAATTCAGTGGTGCCTGAGGTCCCGAAGATCACGGGCATGCAAAATTGATTTTCACCCTTCTCCCTTACGCACAGAGATTGGTACATTTCCTCAGTTTAAACATTTAATATGTTTTCTATGTTCTATTGTGAATAATGTGAACATATGGGTTTATGATATTTGCAAATCATTGCATTCTGTTTTTATTTACATTTCATATTTACATTTTATTTACATAGTCGACTCATTCAGTGTCTGTTGCTCAGTACACCAGTGGTTTCTTTCTTTTTCCGAACATTTTAAATTCCCAATGTTTGTGCAATGCATCTTTTCTTAGCCTCAACATGGCTTGCTTTTCTCCCATAGACAGCTCTCTGATCTTCATGTTGGCTTATCCTTTTTAACAACAAATGCAGTCTTCAGGTGAAACTGAATGCTAAACCAAGAATAGATGTTCAGAGCTATTTATTGTTTAAACAATCAAGTGTGTGTTTGCCAGTGTGTACAGATTTATGGCAGACTGTTGTTTATGATTCAGAGTGTGATTGTATGGTATTTTAGGAATGTTACCACTAGACTCAGGCCACTGCAGAGAATAAACTGCTGATAACTTTTCAACATACTTGAGCTTTTTCACTCCTTTAATCACTAATTGCTTCATAACCGATGAAACAGTTTGCTGTTTATGTCTTTATTCCGGCTTTTTAACAAACACACCAGCGTCCTCTCACTTTACACTGACAAATTTGTTGACGTTATTTAACGCATCCACTTTAGTTAATGCGTTATCTAACATCAACCAGCAATGAGCAATGTATTTTACAGCATTTATTCATCTTGAACAATTTTTAACTAACTAGTATGTTAACTAGTGTGTCTTTCATATCGCTTTAACTAACGTTAACAGATACAACATCAGTAAATGCTGTAGAAGTATCGCTCATTCAAGTGTTTCTTTCAAGGAGTTCATGAAAAACGTATTTCAGAGTGTTGTTTAAATGTAAACAATGAGGTGTGCATGTGTAGAGCAGTTAACTGTTTAAAATACATAAAAAGACCAGAGCATTTTTTTCTTTTTCTTTTTTCACGCCCTTTCTGCCTTGTCAGCTATAGGCTATTTTATTTAGATTTACTGTCTGACCCTTTATAGCATTATTTTCTGGGTGTGGGAATTAATGATAGCTAGCATCAATAAGCATCATTTTCAAGATGATCCCATGTCAGTTTGCCCACATAAATCTGATTACTGTTTTGGCATATGTAAGACATATGAAATTTCACACATAGGCATAAGGAATTTGTCGAATGCAAATGCAGTATGGTATTCAAAAACTTTAACCCTATCTGTATCTATCATCTCTCTAACTGTACCTATCATACCATTAAATAAATAAATAAATATTTATAATATATGTAATATATTGACCTCTTTGTTCTTTTCAGAGGTGGACAGTAACGACGTACATTTACTTGAGTACTGTACTTAAGTACACTTTTTGAGTATCTGTACTTTTTTCTGGAAACCTGTGACTTTACCTTAACTACATTTGAAAGACAAATTTCGTACTTTTCACACGTACATTAATGGACGCAATGTGAGAACATGGTCCTAAAAACAATGCAAAGTTAATTTTGTACATGAAATATTATTTTATTCACTTCACAACTTCACATATTGCCAACAGGGCCCTTCAAACAATACAGGAATAATACAATCTGCATGAGCTTTTTAACAACATAAGTTGATCAACATGTTCATCATAAAACCAAAAGTCACAAAGACACAATATTTCAAGACTTCATGAACAGGTCAACACGGCCATACAGCAAGACCCCCGACTAAACCGCTAAACTTCTGAACTAGAAAACGGAGAACGCTTCAGGTACAGATCCTGATCCATCCGAAGGTCCAAGGAGTGGTTAGATATATTGAAAAGAACCAGAGGTGGACAAAGTACAGATACTACAGGTCACATATTACTCCATTACAAGTGAAAGTTGTAAAGACAGATTTTTTACTTCAGTAAAAGTACAGAAGTACTTGCTTTTAAAAGTACTTGAGTATCAGAAGTAAATTTCCTTTTTCATGTCAACACCTTGTTTTATTATTGTAGCATCGTTGTATGTAATACTTACAATACCTTATGCCTCTGAAACAACCTGTTGAATACACTGACTAGCTCGGAGTATCTGTGGAATAAAGAGCTTTTAGATCGTTATCATTTAGGAAAGAGATGGTGTTCAAATCGAGATCGTGATCTTTTTCTGATTAATCGTGCAGCTCTACACATAACTATAGTAATTATGCAAGGTGACAAAAAAACTAAAAAAAGTTACAAGATATTAACTTATTTAACTCTTAAACTCATTTACATTTGAATTCACACTTTTGCGTGCTAACTAACGTCATTGTGGAAACCTTACCTATGCATAAGCGGTGTATCCACAAGGCTATGGCAACTTGGTGGGCAAATCCATAAGTCATTTGGCCGACCAGACTTCATACTGAAACTTTACCTCTAAAGCACAGACAATTTCAAGCTTTCACAACAATTTTTAAGTTTACACTCCTCAATAGGCTGCCGCACACTCTAAACAGTAATTCAGGGGTCCTATTAACACAACTTAATTAAACGCGTGGTTGCAAGATAAAAATACTCATTTATTAATTTAATTATACCTTTTAAGTTGCAAACATTATTTTGATGAGTTGTGTAGACATAATGTTGATAATTACATTAACTTAATATTGTGTGTAATTTACACTGAAATATCTGTGTTATTTGATTTAAAACAAAAATTAAGTTGTAGTAACTTAATGAAATTGGCTTGATAACGTAATTTTTCTCCACATTGAGTTCAGGATTTCAAGCCCCGACCCCTACCCACTTAACATGCCTGGAAAAAATTTAGACAGATAAGACTGTGTTAGAGGACCTGTAGACTGAACAAATACGATACAAAGGACATTTCAAGGTGAGTGTCATTTCATTTACAAATAAACTCTAATAAAGCAATGAATTTGAGCATATTCTCATTGTGATATGCCCAATAGTGGACTCGTGTAAAAGTTAGGCTACACCTGCTAACCCACCTGCACCTGCTAATACAGTTGATGAACCATGTTGTACTACTACACATAGCTAACGCTAGTCATATTTAGCAGTGTAATTTGAATATCTACCCTTTAGTTTAGCATAGCCGTGGATAAGGGCTTATAGAGGACTTTTCATTTGTGCCGTAGGAAGGAAAAGCATGATTAAATTTCTGCTTATTCGTGTACACATTTGTAAAAAATAATCTTTTGTCATTCACATAGATAGCCTTCTAGCTCCACTGTAGTAAATTTCTGTCGTTTTTTTCAAGATTTATTGTGTCCTTGAATATTGTGTTTAAATACACGACTGCAGTTCAAAATAAAAAAAGTTAATTGTTTAGCAATATTGTTGTTGAATGAATTCATTTCTTAAAAACTCCTAAATTACCAAAAACATGGAAAAGCTAAAACTACTGAAGAAAATCTAGTTGGAGCAACTTAAAAGGTTTAATTAAATTAATAAATTAGTATTTTTATCTTGCAACCACGCGTTTAATTAAGTTGTGTTAATAGGACCCCTGAATTACTGTTTAGAGTGTGCGGCAGCCTATTGAGGAGTGTAAACTTAAAAATTGTTGTGAAAGCTTGAAATTGTCTGTGCTTTAGAGGTAAAGTTTCAGTATGAAGTCTGGTCGGCCAAATGACTTATGGATTTGCCCACCAAGTTGCCATAGCCTTGTGGATACACCGCTTATGCATAGGTAAGGTTTGGACAATGACGTTAGTTAGCACGCAAAAGCGTGAATTCAAATGTAAATGAGTTTAAGAGTTAAATAAGTTAATATCTTGTAACTTTTTTTAGTTTTTTTTTGTCACCTTGCATAATTACTATAGTTATGTGTAGAGCTGCACGATTAATCAGAAAAAGATCACGATCTCGATTCGAACACCCACACCATCTCTTTCCTAAATGATAACGATTCGTCTGTCTAATTAACCTTTGACAAAAATCACACCAGAACATTCAGATCTGTGTTGGTGCTGCCGCTGAGCCACAGAGAGAGCAGTTATCATTTCTACATGGTTTTGTAACAATCTAAAAGCTCTTTATTCCACAGATACTCCGAGCTAGTCAGTGTATTCAACAGGTTGTTTCAGAGGCATAAGGTATTGTAAGTATTACATACAACGATGCGACAATAATAAAACAAGGTGTTGACATGAAAAAGGAAATTTACTTCTGATACTCAAGTACTTTTAAAAGCAAGTACTTCTGTACTTTTACTGAAGTAAAAATCTGTCTTTACAACTTTCACTTGTAATGGAGTAATATGTGACCTGTAGTATCTGTACTTTGTCCACCTCTGGTTCTTTTCAATATATCTAACCACTCCTTGGACCTTCGGATGGATCAGGATCTGTACCTGAAGATTTCTCCGTTTTCTAGTTCAGAAGTTTAGCGGTTTAGTCGGGGGTCTTGCTGTATGGCCGTGTTGACCTGTTCATGAAGTCTTGAAATATTGTCTTTGTGACTTTTGGTTTTATGATGAACATGTTGATCAACTTATGTTGTTAAAAAGCTCATGCAGATTGTATTATTCCTGTATTGTTTGAAGGGCCCTGTTGGCAATATGTGAAGTTGTGAAGTGAATAAAATAATATTTCATGTACAAAATTAACTTTGCATTGTTTTTAGGACCATGTTCTCACATAGGGTCCGTTAATGTAAATGTGAAAAGTACGATATTTGTCTTTCAAATGTAGTTAAGGTAAAAGTCACAGGTTTCCAGAAAAAGTACAGATACTCAAAAAGTGTACTTAAGTACAGTACTCAAGTAAATGTACTTCATTACTGCCCACCTCTGAAAAGAACAAAGAGGTCAATATATTACATATATTATAAATATTTATTTATTTATTTAATGGTATGATAGGTACAGTTAGAGAGATGATAGATACAGATAGGTTAAAGTTTTTGAATACCATACTGCATTTGCATTCGACAAATTCCTTATGCCTATGTGTGAAATTTCATATGTCTTACATATGCCAAAACAGTAATCAGATTTATGTGGGCAAACTGACATGGGATCATCTTGAAAATGATGCTTATTGATGCTAGCTATCATTAATTCCCACACCCAGAAAATAATGCTATAAGGGGGTCAGACAGTAAATCTAAATAAAATAGCCTATAGCTGACAAGGCAGAAAGGGCGTGAAAAAAGAAAAAGAAAAAAAAAATGCTCTGGTCTTTTTATGTATTTTAAACAGTTAACTGCTCTACACATGCACACCTCGTTGTTTACATTTAAACAACACCCTGAAATATGTTTTTCATGAACTCCTTGAAAGAAACACTTGAATGAGCGATACGTCTACAGCATTTACTGATGTTGTATCTGTTAACGTTAGTTAAAGCAATATGAAAAACACACTAGTTAACATACTAGTTAGTTAAAAATTGTTCAAGATGAATAAATGCTGTAAAATACATTGCTCATTGCTGGTTGATGTTAGATAATGCATTAACTAAAGTGGATGCATTAAATAACGTCAACAAATTTGTCAGTGTAAAGTGAGAGGACGCTGGTGTGTTTGTTAAAAAGCCGGAATAAAGACATAAACAGCAAACTGTTTCATCGGTTATGAAGCAATTAGTAATTAAAGGAGTGAAAAAGCTCAAGTATGTTGAAAAGTTATCAGCAGTTTATTCTCTGCAGTGGCCTGAGTCTAGTGGTAACATTCCTAAAATACCATACAGTCACACTCTGAATAATAAACAACAGTCTGCCATTAATCTGCACACACTGGCAAAGACTGATGTACTGCAAACCAGCCCCATTATGTCAAGCTCTATGCAGACATATAGAAAGACTGATGTACTACAGATTGCCCTCTCTTGTGATTTATCTATTTTATACTCACATTTTACACCATTTTATACCTGATCATGAAATCTGGATCTGTTCTATTAGGTCAAACCAAGCATTTGCCGGCTTGTAATAACACCTTTGGCATAACTTTACTATAAGGTCCCATTCGTTAACGCACTGACTAACATGACCTAACAAAGAACTACTTTTTTACAGAACTTATTCATCCTGGTTAATACTACTTAATAAAAATACAATTGTTAGATGCGGAGTCCAGATATGCTGTTAGTTTTGCTCTAGAACAACACAACGTTTCACAAAGCCTGATGTCCAGTGTACAGCTTTTTTGCCTAAGATGGACCATAAACGTTAGAGCTATTGCCAGATCCACTGCCGCCAACACAGGAAACACTATGTTTATGTACAATAGGTGAGCAACATTTATCACTTTTCCTCTGATCAGCCCTTATATGAATGCTAGGCACACTTACATGCACACAAAACTCCTGATTTCAGGGATTTATAATGACCAGTGAAAGACGGAAATGCGAGCAAAGCCCAGATGATTTCTGCCACATCTGTGGGTGTTTTGCCATTCCAGAAAATCCCTCAAAAGGAAGTTCACTCCTTAAGCACTCTGCATATTATTATAATGTTCGTCTTTTGAAATAGCTTTATTTAGAGATTTTCACAAATATTTCACAGACTATTTGTCTGCTGTTCATGTTGTAAACAAGTGTTATGTTTTGTGTACCTATTGTTGTAATTAATAAATAATAATAGTGAAATTTGAACAGCTTCTACCAATTTAAATAAAACCCTGAAAGCAATATAAACATAGCAAAATTATAAAAAAAACTTTATTCTTATTTTGTGGGAAAACAGGACGTGATAGGGAATTTTCAGTGGCATATTTGAACTCAGCGTGACCAGAATAGGTAAAAACAAGTGGGATTTGCAAAACAGCATAAACTTGTTTTCTAGATGCGGGGCGGTGTAATGAACTCTACCTAATGATAACAGATACAGTGTCTGAAAAGGTTTTGTTCATCGTTATTTCATGTTAACAAATAAAACCTTATTGCAAAGTGTTACCTCCATTTTTACTTTAAAAGCTGAATGTTAACATCAGTTAACACATTATGAACATCAACTAACATGAAAAATAGTCTATTTATATATTAACATGAAGCTGCATGATAAACAAGATTGTTTGCTGTAAGCTGACAAACAAAAATAAGAATAAAATAAATAAATAAAACAAATAGGACCTTGCTGTACAATCAAAGAGTCCGAAATAGTTACATTTTTTAATAACCACTAAAAAGGTTCTTTGGGGAACTAAAAATGCCAATTTGTCTTTCTAGAAACCTTTTATCCATTTTAATTCGTTTCAGTCGTGTTTTTAAAAAGGCTTATATCAGTTCACCTAAAAACGGTCACCTGACTAAACTCTACAGTAACACTGTGAATAATGTTTTAAACAGTAAAATTGCCTGAATTCCAAAACCGACCTGTTGATCCAGAACCTCGGGGCGTGGACACCTTTATCAGTCTCCACCGGCTACAGAAACACATCAGTGTGTTGTGCAAGATTTGTAATTAGTCCTCTATGTACCATTTTCAAGCTCAGTATGAATGTAAACTTAAAACTTATACAAGTCTTTCTGTGAAATATATGTGTAATAACAAAGGTTACCGGTGTTTGAATATACAGACAGCGTTCATCTGCCCAGCTTAAAAGCCACCACTGAAAAAAAATGCATGGAGTTATAGTAGCGTATTACTTAATAATAAAAACAAATCCTCGTAACTCTCATAAAAACCTTTATTGTCCCTGAAGAAATATGGAATAAAAACAATGTTTGCATAATTCAATTGCGTTCATAAAAATGAGAAGAGTGTGGAAAGTAAAAATAAAAATACAAACGACCTGCTCTTTCTACTTGTATATACACGGGTCAGAGTGCTGCTCGTCAAAGATTAGTGCAGCGTGAACATTCACTTTTTACAAGGTCCTTTATGAACATCTGCAAGTACAATACTCGAAAAGTAAATGTGAATCAATGCTTACCCCAGTTGTTTTATCTAAATAGTCTCATATCTCGTTTTGTTCGTGTCCTACCCGCACAAACATGGCTGCCATCTCCCACTACTACAGGTACAAGACCCCTCCCACTGCTGTGTGAGTGGAGATGAAATCACCTGAGAGCACAACGACGTGCGTTTATAATAAATAAAAGCATATAAAAGAATATGTTGCATTATATCTAAATATATTTGCTACTGTTATAAATATTAGGGCATCTGATTGAACCAAGCCGAGTCATCGCCAGAAGTGGCCCAGACTCTAAAGCCAGATCCGGGTTAGTTACGGTGAACAAGAATCGGCCCCAGTACTTTACCGCCGTAACAAAAACACACGTGTCAGAGCGAGCCGTGGGCCACACTCGGCCCCGGATAATACGTGCCGATGCCGTGTCTGAGCCACAGGCACCGCGGGGCTGCCGAGCTCGGGCCCATTACCACATGCTATCTGGCTCTCGTCTAAGAAGAGTAGAAACAGAAAACGCCCACTAGTTCGCCATCAACACATTCATTTTACCCAGATGACCATGTATTCAGTTCACCCCTCATGACCGGAGTCATTTAAAAAAATTTTGATCTTTTTTTTTGCATGTTGTCGTATTTTGATCATGTTGTTATCTGTATTATTGAATGTGATGTGTGTATAATAAAGTATTATTGGATAAAGTTAGTTAAGATTGACACAGGATATTCAGATTCGAGTCCACAAAAGAATAACTCAGATGGTTTTTAAATGTTTGGGGATTTCAGTTCAGTAAAAGAGAACAAGTGTTTTTCTCAATAACGTAATCAACAAAATGTTTCAGCAGCTTCACAAACATCAGTCTGTTCATTTATTGAAACACTCTTACAAATCAATTTAACAAAAATCTTTGAGCCGTCCACGGTTTTTATTTAACCAACAGCTTTTTCAGAACACACACACACACACACACACACACACACACACACACACACACACACACACAGAGGGGTCTGAAGGAGGGGTAGGGGGCGTGAAAAAGTGTGAAATCCTAGGATCAAACCATTAGCACACACACGCACATAGGCATTCATGGTTTAGACGTCGTGGAGCACACATCGTCTGAGTATCGTGCTGCGTCTCCAGCGTTCTAACCACGGCTGTTTATTCAATCAATAGCTTTCAACACACGCACACACACATACACACACACACACACACACACACACACACACACACACACACACACACACACACACACACACACACACACACATCCCATTAGCACATATCACTTCATGAAACATTAAACACACACACCTGGGAAATGCAACTCCTCACAGACAGACAGAGGACAGGAAAAAAAGTTATAAATGTACTGTCATAAATTACACACGTTCATGGGACCTTCACGAGACCATAAATTATACAACGTCAGGGGGTCATAAATCAATTTTTGACATAAAGTGCATGATATAACTACTGCTACAGCATACAAGGCATTCTGAACAATTGGTGCTTCCAACTTTGTGGCAACAGTTTGGGGAAGAACCACAAATGGGTGTGATGTAACGTATGCTTTTAATATATATATATATATATATATATATATATATATATATATATATATATATATATATATATATATATATATATAATTATTATTATTATTATTATTTTGGAATTAGCATCCCTAATGTCCTTTGAACACTATTACAGAGTTTAGGGACAGTGTAAGAAAATCTACCACAGGTTAAGCTATGACTCTGGATTAAGAGTAGGCTTCAGCTGACAGAAGTGCTCAGAATGGGCTTTACAGGTTAAGGAAATCAACTAAATACACAACTTAATGTAAGCCTTTCACACAAATTTTAATAATGTATTTGGCAAAGCAGGAAATTTCTCATATATTCCTTCAGAAAGAGACAGGATACCAAAATAAAAGTTTTATTGAACATGATGCATTTCACTTTGCTGCTTCATACACAGACGACAGAAAGCTTGATGCTAAAACCACATAAACACACATGCTCATGCCCACGGATTAGCAGATGTGTTTGTCCAGATCAGGGTTATGAGCAAAGAAAGAGGCTAGGATGCTGGGGTGGAATTAGATGATTTTCACTTCCTCTTTTGGAATTCCCTCGCAAGGGCATCAA